>JAJQOW010001587.1:0-41557 GCA_037975125.1 Latrodectus hesperus
CGGTTAAATTTTACTGTACGGTCACCCTTGGCGAAATTTTCAAAAAGTCGCCAAGGCCGTATGACGTCATACTTATGGCGAATTTCCGATCGGGGAAAACGGCGGGAGGAATAATGGCTGAAATAGTGACAAATATTTCATACATTATTGGTATCTATCAATATACTCAAGTAATTTTACAAAATTAACAAAAAACGCAAATTTATAGATTTCAAACATTAATGGTAAAATAATACAGTTGATATGTTAAATTATCCATAAAATTTTTTATTAAAATAAAACACAAAAATATTTTGATATTGACAAATATTTCATAATATGCTCAACTAATTTTACAAAATTAACAAAACTCAAATTTATAAATTTTAACCATCAATGATAAAATAATAAAGTTGATATGTTAAATTATCCATAAAATGTTTTGATTAAATTTTATGTTAATGAATTTAAATCGGTAAATATTCATAAGAAATTCATTTCATGATCAACATTTATTTTATTATTAATTATGTAAGTAGTGAACAATAAAAATACCTCTCTATAGCTCCTATTTTGCCATCGAAGCAGCTACTGCTGCCTGCTCCCGGTCAGATGTTTTTGGTGGATAGACGCGTATAATGGAATCGATGAACGCAAGGAATTTATTGCACATTTTATTGTTTTTTTCCTCCACACATATTCAGCGAGATAATAATCCAGACCATTTTTCGCTTTTGATGAAGCCATTCTGCGTTTAACTGCTCCCCACGTTCCTTCTATTGTATTAGTGTGGGCATCTGTATCCGGGTCCTTAAAATGCAGACTATGATTTACTTTCAGATGCACGAAGCCTTCATTAGAAAGACAATCGTAGCTCTTCCAGCAGTCTGAAATTATTGTGGAACCCGGAAGAATAAACTCTTTTATCACATTCAACAAAGTATCAGACGTTCTATCATCCACAACTTTCATAAAACATTTACCCGTCTCGCGTTCAATCCCCCCAAACACCCATTTACCCTCCACACGTTTACCCCGATTAAATTTACGCTTACCAAATTTGCTCTCATCAATCTCAACAATCACACCGCTTCCACCCAATTTCACGCTACTTTCAATCATTTCTTCCACACAAACCTCACGACAAAAAGAACGAAAATCACACACAGTCTTTGTAGAACATTGACTCTCTTTTATATTAAATTCAGTCTTACTCTCATTCACCCACATATAAATTTGAACTAAAATTTCATTCATCGTCAGTCTACTCAATTCAAAAAACGAACCCTTTCTCACACTTCTTTTAACATCATGTTCTTCTCCTTTTATTTTAGATTTACACCTCCATTCATATCCATCACTTATATCCTTCCTTTTAACCAGTTTCATATCTTTACCACATTTACAGCACTCATATTTGTCCGCAATCAAACCAGCTTTCATGCAAAATTCAAATGTCTCATTCCTTTCATCCAGTCCATACAAATACCTTAAATTTACATTCTCATCATACCACATAACATCATTATTTGCAAACATTCTCGCACTTACATCAGACATACCCCATGCGCCAGCCATCACAAAAATATTTCGAAAAGAAAGAGGGAGCTGAAAAAAATAAATTACTTCGGAAACGAACGCGAATTAGTTCTACGAAAAGAATATCAGTTCTAAGAAAAGAATATCTGTTCTAAGAAAATCAGAATACGAATTCTAACAAAAATTCTAGAAGAATCCGAAGACGAATAACAATGAAAAATAAAGCAATATTCGGAAAAGAATAAATATAAATTCTTAAGTACAAATTAAACTGTTAAATAGAATATCTTTAAGAAATTAAATACAGAAACAATAATTTTAAAAATGTATATACAAATTATGTATTATTTTATAGTAATTATATAAATTATAAGAATATCATACATAAACTAAAGAAATAATGCATCGACACAATTTTAAACAGTAACTTTAATTTAAATTTAAAATTTTAAAGTAATGAAAAAGAGCAATACAACCTGGATATTAATTATCCAAACTGTCAAGTAAATTCTAAAACACAATAAAAAAATCTTACGTAGTTAATTCGCAAATATTTCTAGTAAAATGCTGAAATGGAACAAAATGTTTTAAATTTCATCGCGATGACGTAATAAAATTGAATTTTCACCTTAATTCTTATTGGTCTTCATCTGTATGACGAGCATCTCGCGAGAATCGCATCTAACAAAAAATAATGTTCTGTTCGCCAAATTTGGCTTCAAAAAAAAACGCGCCAAGGGTGACCGTACAGTAAAACTGAGCCATAAAAACAGATAAAAATTTTTTTAATATATATGTATTTGTAAATTAATAAAATATTAAAAAGATATAGATAGAGATATTGTATTGCAGACCAAGTTATACCTTGTAAATATTATAGCGTGTATAAATTCTTATATATAAATATCTTTACCTGTTCTTATGTAAATATTCTTATTTCGCCTAATTTATTCCTTTATTATTCTATTAGTTTCATTTAACTTAAATATATATTTCTCATAAATAAATTAATAAACAATAACTTTTTAAATTCTGAAATAAATTTTATGAAATAACCATAGTCCCGTCCATTAAAATTTCCAACTCATTTTAAGCCAATCAGATTCAAGTTATAGCTCACCAACCAAGAACAAGTTATTTAATGAGGGTAGAGGATCGCCAGATCCAGGGACCTCTGAAAACTGCCAGCCGGCAACTACATTTACTTTATTTATTAAAAATCCCCAACAAGAATATGGATAGTTCGTCTTTCAGAAACAAACCAAAATATTTTATGAAGTGCATGATATATTTTCAAAACAAAAGTCACCACATCTTTAGGTGTCACACAGTAAGATATTAGAAAAAAATCAAGAAGAAAACTAAACTAATTTCACAAAAGCGCTTCAAATACACATAGTGTTTCCCAAAACATAAGAAAAGGGATAGTAAAATAATGATAACCAGGAAAAATATAGATTTATGTGATATTTAAATTAAATTTAATGCAAGATATATGAGTTAAACTGCCACTGCTTATCATATTTCTGTTGACTTTCATCAATACATTATAATTTCATGAATAAGGACTCTAAAACTCAACATTATGACTAAAGAAAACTGTAACTCAAGAAACCTGCTTCTTTCTGAAGCAGACATACAACCCTTAAGTCTTAGGAGACATGCTTGCCTAATAAAATACAACAAACTCAGCGCTCTAGGCTCACAAAATCGCACCTCTAATTACTTTAAAAACTGGTGTAACAATCAGAGGCTTAAGAGAAACAGTCCCTTCAGCCAAGTGGCTTCCTTCAATCTTGTCGATGAAGCAGTGGAACTAGTGTTGCAAGGATGGGAAAAAACCCGGTTTTTTTCCGGGAATAAACCGGGTTTTTTCCCATGGAAATTTTGAAAATTCCCGGGAATTTTCAAAATTCCCAAATTTTTAAAATATTGGCAAAATTTTAATTTTTTTAAAAATTTAGAAGTTTATAACTATTTAAACCACATAATATATTTAAACATGATATATTTTAATGATTTCTACTTTATTTATGGCAATAGAAATTTCTGAAAACATTTTGTTTTGAAAAGTATGACAGCCATTTGTAAAAGATTGGAGAGATTTCTAGATGTGTTCATTTCAATTCTTATTCGTAATGTTTATTATTTAAATGTGTATTTTTTAAATTTTTGGACAGAAATCGCTTAGATATGCTGTTTTCAATATTATATATATATATATATATATATATATATATATATATATATATATATATATATATATATTCCTTGAAAAATATTTCTCAAAAATATTATTCTACTATTATTTATAAAAGGTTAAATTAAACACATTAGATTAGATTGATAACTGATTCTAAAATTGCATACGAAATTTTTTTTATAACGTCAATCGTTAGTGTATATAGATATTCATTTTGTTTTTCATTTCATATCTGGAGTTACTTTTGATCAATTTAAATAAAAGTAATAGCCTGGATGTAAATTTATAGTTTGAAATACTCAGAAAGTAATTTTTAACTATTGTGCTTTTATTTTCTGTGGTTAAATCATGTTTAAATATCTGTTTATCTATTCAGATTTTGAACGTATTGTATACAAAAAGACAATCATTTTCTCTTGCCATCAAAAGTAATGATGTGAAGTATACTGATAATTTTATTTGACATTCTTAACAGGCAAGACTTTTTTCTTTTGCAAGTTTTTTATACATAGATGTACTTCATAAATGTTTATATAATTGCTCTAGGATTTATTACATAGTTTTGTGTACTTTCTATAGAATACTGATACAAAAACCTTCGTAACAAAACTGATTGTTCATAGATTATAATAAATACTCATTCTTATTAATTTTAGTGGAACGTTTTCCCAATTTTTTATTGTTATACTTATTAAAGTTTATAAATTTGGTGTTTAAGATTTGGAAAATATCTGAACTTTAATACTGTCACATAAAAAAAATGTTGTGTTTAAAATTGCTAATTATTTGCTGGTAATAAAGAAGCAGGGAAATGCTCTTGATATTATTCCTTATCAAAATGAAGCTATTATCATTCAAAATGTTGGCAAGAAATTAAATAGAAAAACTAGATTTAACTAAGCATGTTGGATCTCATTACTAGTTAATTTAATTGTTTATTAACAATTTGACAAATCAGTAATTTTGTAGTACTACATGGCAAGAATATTAAATTTCATTCATTACTATGAACCTTTTAAAATTTGAATATGCATGTTAGTTCCAATAATTTTAGATTTGTAGAGATTTATATCATCATTTTGCTTTTACTGAGAAAATTAAGAGTTAAATAGTGGCATTTGAAGTTACTCTTAAAATTTTGATGAGTGTTTCTTATAATAAATGAATGTGAATTGGTCCAGTTTGCATCAATAATAAACTTCTTTACCAGTATTATAACCATTAAATCCTGTTTGTCCTTACTAGCAGAACCTGTCTCCTATGAGCACTTGCCATTTCCTCTTTTTCAACATTTTGAGATATCTGCTTCCCATCTTTTAGGTGGTATTTGATGATTTTTTTCAATAATTTGTAAAAAGTTAAAATTTAACTTGATTGGATAGTATTTATAATCGTATTTAAATTATTCCATGATATAGCTTTCGTGCTTGTTACATTATAGTTTAAAATGAACTAGATAATAGATGAAACTTTTGATTTTCACCATAATTTCATGTTGATTAATTTGTGTGAGCTGAAAAGTGCTTTTAAAAGTTCTGCTTAATTAATGGATTATGTCATATAGAGATGTTTATATATATATATATATATATATATATATATATATATATATATATATATATATATATATATATATATATATATATGCAGATTACATCATTTCATAAATTTAAATATGTATACACACATAACATAATCAGGGGCTTAGTGAATTGAGATTGTTTCTCAATTCAAAAACGTGTCTTGTGTATTTTCACTATAATTATTATCAACTATTACAGAATATGTTGATGGTTGGTAATGACATATTTATATGAGACTGTAAATAATAATGTTGATGTGTGATGTGTTTAATGTTACTTCATTTAAGAGTTTTTAAAAATTCTAAATTTCATTGTATTTTATATTTATCCCAGAAAAAAAAACATTTCATCTATGTATTTGAAATTTTTTAAAGAGAGCTGAAGTTTACAAGTCTTCCTTCTGACAGTATATCTATGACCAACATGCATTGATTTACAATGCATTTAAAATTCTTGAAACTTGCTATTTTTAAATGGTCAAAGATCAGAAAGGAGGTGGGATATTGTTTATAATATATTGCTACTAGGATTTATACCTTTCAGCATTACAAGGGCTTAAGTTTCGACACATTTATATCATTGGTCATCAAGTTGGTGTTGCATTGTGAAAGTAGTAGTATAAACATTGAAAAACTAATATTTTTAAACTTTCATTTAAGATATTTAGTGTCATTTGCTTGTTTTAAATATAGTATTAGTGTTACAGTAAAATATGTAGCATCAATTTTATACATTATTTATAATAATTTTTATTATATCCACTTTAGTTGTCATGTTGAACAACTATATTCATAAAAATCAATCAGTATTTATTAAACAATATTTTTATATTTGTAAATATTAGATATTTTCTACCATAGAAATAATACCTAATTTTATTTCACTAGGTAACAGGTATAGACATATTTAGATGGGATCTTTTTATTGTGCAGATTTCTAAGTGCATCTGTACAATTTTTAAAATCCTTTCTGAACAAATTGTTTATAGTTACTTCAAGTTTTTGAATTGGAAATACATAATTCATAAAATTACAGGTTTGTCAATTGTCCTAAAATTTTTGTATTATGTACAAATTTTAATCTTGAGTGTAAAAATTCAAGTTGAACTAAATCTTAAAAAATATAAATTTTGAAGTTTTTATAACAAGATTGTAGAAAAATAACACCTATTTTTTATATAAAACTGGCATTAATATTTTCAGAGCTAGTATTTTAACCAAATTTTCTTTTGAAAAGAGAACACATTTCAGCCTTTTTATGACAAGCAAGATGCATTGAATTAAAAATAATTTGAATTTATAACAAGATTACGTGAGTGCAAAATGTTAAAAAAGCGACATTTTTTTTTCAGAATTTATTTGCTTGGCTTTCATAAATTCTTTTCATATCATAAAATTGTTTCCGTTTCTAGTTCTAAAGTCTGAAAAAATGGAAATATTTTCAATGACAGATTATCAATAATTTTCTAACTCACCCACATTTTCTACCTTATCATTTAGAAACGATGAACAACAGTTTAAAAATATTTTGATTCTACTTTACTGTTTTGAAATCATTTTTAATGTTGTAAAAAATTGCTTTGAAATATTCAATGAATTACTCAACTGTAGATATATTGTAATTGTATAAATTAATGTATCAGATCCTTGCAAAAGAAATAAAAATGTTTTTATTTAAAGTCTGCATTATATATTGTACTTAAAAAAGTGTTAATTAATCTTAAAATATAAAAGAAATTTTTTAAAGATATTTCATATATAATAAAAGAAAAAGTATTATTCACAATTACATTTTTAGATAAAAAATTTTCATAAATTCTTCAAAATTTTTACATAAATATTGATGATAATTTCCTTCTGCAAATAAAGATATCTATAATTGGAACGGAATAACATTTGCTGTTTCAATGCAACTCAAAATTACACACAAATTGTAATAATGCTTTGACGCTTGCTTATTTCATAGGATTTTTGTCACATTAATTCCTACAAGATATGATTTAAATGATGACTCGTTGGAAGAGCTTTTTTGTTCACAACTTACATGTCGTCACACCACATACTTTCATTTACATATTGGTTAAATTTGTACAACATTTACAGATATTCAGTTGAGAAATAGTACAGGAAACAGTATCTTTTTCTATCATTGGTAAATTAAAAATTTGTCAATTAGAAGTCAAAACAAAAAAGGAAGCAATTTGCTTGACATTATTATTATTTTTAAATCCTCAATTTTCAGTTTATTACAAAGACTGAAAAATGAAGTACTACCTTACTTTTATCAAATAATTTGTTTTTAAGAAATTTAATACATTAAAATTAAAGTGAAATTATTTTTTTAAAAAATAAAGCCATTTCGAAAGAATAAGAAACAAATCGATCATATAAAGAATGATCGCAAAAAAATAATATATCTTATACAACTTAAAAGAACTGAAAATGGAATAATAGAAACGAAGAAAAGAATCTTTATTTGTTACAGTGAAACAATATTATTTTTGGTCAAATAACTTTCAGTTTATTTTCATAGTTTCAATAAATATATATTTGTGAGAAACATAGGCTTCCCAACAATCGTAGCGCCATATTTCGCCATACATACACCGATATAAAAATATCCCCTAGGGAAGTATATTATGTACAATTTATATATATATATTTTACAATTTTAATGTTCATATTTTATGCTTTTCACTGCTTTTATGAATGCTTATTGTACAAATTAAATTTCAATTTGTTTAAAAACTATTTACAGATACCAAATTTTACTTCACTTCGTTTCATATATATGCGAAAAAAAGAATCTCTAAAACGAAATATGATTGGCTGAGTTTATTCCCTCAAAATTCCCAATATTCCCCAAAATTCCCGGTTTTTTCCCAAAATTCCCGAGTAAATTCCCAAGCTTCAAAATTCCCGGGAATTTTACATCTCTAAGTGGAACCACATCACATATCACAGTGTCTTAGCCCGGTGGACGACTTAGACGATGTCTTCTTTCATTTCGAATTACCAGTACATGTGAATAAACAGACCTTCCTGCCTATTTGAGGCAATTGGCCCTTGAGAAAATTGGAGAGATTCCACTTGATGCTGTTCAAGTCTACACAGATGGCAGTAGAGATAACTTTTTCTGGTCCGGCAGTGGTATTTTCGTCAAATATCAAGACCATGAATTAAAGCTTCGAGGAGAAATCCCGATCACTGCTCGGTTTTTCGCAGTGAACTGATAGCCATTGATGAGGCCCTTGAGGTTTTTTCATCTCTTTCTTATGGAAAGGAGGTTTGGATTCTGTCTGACAACAGAAGAGCAATTCAGCACCTGTGCAATTGGCAAAGTGTTAGAGACAATGTTGGAGTGACAATAGTTAACAAGTTAAAACGGCTTTCCATATCTCATCAGATTTATCTGCAGTGGATTCCTTCCCATGTCGATATTGAGGGAAATGAAATTGCGGATGCCTCCGCTAGTTTAGCTCCTCTCACTTTCACGGAGATTCACTCCAGAGAAAAAATTAAGAACAGGATGACTTGGATTGTCCCATTGGTACATTACTGGTACCAAAGTTCCCGTCCCGGAGGCTCCCTGACTAATGACTTAAGTTGTCAGGAACAAACTATTCTTGCCCGATTTCGAAGTGGACATGTTAAAACCCTAAAATTTTCTGAGGGTTCCCGAACTTTTGAAACCTGTACTAACTGCTCTACCGAACAGGCTTCGCCTGAACATATCCTTGAGTGCCTGGCTCTTCAGGCAGGACTTGCTTGACGACCCTCTTCTGGTTTTGGATTATTGTAGAGTGTACAACGTCATGGACCTTGTGGATCCCGCTGCTGGCCTTTAGGGGCATGCAACAACAACAACATAACTCAAGAATGACACTAGAAGTTCATTGTATTGCCTCTCAGGGTACAATTTTCATGAGCTTTTTTCCATCAGTACATCACTCAAGTTCTCAAATTTATATTTGTTCTCTTTTCGAGCAGAAATCCCATTATTCAAAAGTCAATACACAAATATCTCTTTTAAAACATAAAAAATACCTATAAGACATTTGAAATCTTGTAAATGAAAAAGCAATATGGAACAAACAGAATCATTTAAGGGCTTCTAAAACAAGATAAAAAAACTACTTCATATATACATTATTCAAAAATGATAACCTTAATACCAAAACTAAATATGTTATCAACATACAATATAAATACAGAACATTTTAATAGCACTAAAAATGGTTGGTAACTTTGCACTTTAAACATTTCATTTAAGCCTTTTATGGGATATGATGAATTTACTTCAGCTTCACTCTAGATATACTATAAATTGATTAGATTTCATAAAATGTTAAAGTTGTCAGCGTAGAGAGAGAGACTTTGGAACTGCTATTAATTTCGCTACAGATCCACTAAGTAGTAATAAAGAAATTATCCAGAGACAATGAGTGTAGATTTGACAAACAATCTGGGTCAATTTATTAAAATTTCATACTGATTGGAATGATTTATTCTATCATTTTTACGAGCTAAGAAAAGAATCAGGGTTTAAAATTAAAATAAAATATAAATGCTAAATAACCAAAATAATATTTGGGTAACATTAATCTGGCAATTCTTAGCGAGTTGTTGTACTTATTATATCGGTAATGAAAGATATTAGATGAATTGAGTTTCCCTTTGAAGATAACAAAGAATTCTTTCATAAATTTTTGACAGAAAAATAAAATAAAGAAAAACGTTATCATAATGTAAGCAATTACATTATGAGAGTTTTTAAATTAATAGGAATTTTACTACTAAAAGTATATTTAACAACAATGAATTTTTTCTTTAATATAAAATAATAAAGAAATATTCTTTAATGTAAGATATTAAAGAAATATTCTTTAATATAAAATATTAAAGTATTTATCCTGAGAAGTTAAAAGGAAAAGGCAAATTTGATAGGATGTTTAACTGTTAGCTAATTTTTTACTTTTAATATTCCAAATTATAGATTTACAAAACAGAAATAAGTAATAAAAATATTCAGATTTTTATTGTATGTACTATAAAACTGGAGAAAATACTCGATTCAATATATCCCAATTGTTCTTAAAATTAAAACAAAAATGATTTTTTAAGAATTTAGTGTTAATCTGAGGCTAACCATTCTTATCATTTTTTTAAAATTATTTTCAGAAAAAAATTATGAATATCTAATTTGTTGAATAAATAGATTATAAATTATATACCTCAAAAGTGATGTCCACTTAAAAACTCCTCCTCCCACGACCTATAGCCGACCAATTGCAAAGATAATGCTATTTTCCCCGATGTTGCTATCGATTAATTGTGATATTGTTTTCTGACGCCGCATGCATTTTAAACCAATGAAAGTTTGTTTATATTTTGTTTTTGTGTTTAGTTTTAACTTCTATTTTCCTGATTCAATTTGAAATATAAATTGAAATATTTTTATCTGCTAAATTGAAGGAAAAAAAGGAAATTTTTATGTTTTATTCAATAATTTTTTTTGTGTTAAATTTTACAAGGAATCAAGCACTTCTTTCAAACATTAAATATATTAAATTTGTATATATATTAATTAAAAATATTTTATGTAATAAAAATGTCATGCAAAATTTATTATCAAATGTAATCTAGAAAATATCAAAATTTAGTATTCTTAAAACACTTAACATTCATTACTTCATATTATTTTTTAAATTAGCTTAATTTAAAATAAAATTTTATTCTACTTAAAAACCTAAAAATTCAAATTTGAAATTGTTAAAAATAACTGTTAAGGCTAAGTGCATTCACTTAACTAATTTTTCATGAAGGTTACTTATACATATTGCCATGTCAGGACGTTTAAATGAAATACTGCAATTCAGTAACAAATAAATTTATTGAATATTACGCTTAGCCATTCTCCGACCGCATCTCACGGTTGACGTACATCAATTGACTATTTTTTGTTCACCCTCTAGTGGCGATTTTTCATTTCTCACATTCGGCCAAACTGACCTTACAATTGTCCTCAATTGGTATATTAATACTCAATTACTAATTAATACAACAAAATTAACATTAAAAATTAAACACATCAGATTAAATAAAATTATTAACTACGTAACTAACATTATTTTTCATTCACACAAACAATTACTGTAATTATAATCATTAGTAATACTCATCTTTCATTAAAGGTAGAAAAATTATTACGTTAGATTACAAAAAAGAAACTATAATAATATATAATACACTTTTTCCACAAGTATAATTCTTGATACAATTCTAATAAAACTACTTACAACAATAGTTTACTAGAAAATAATGAACTTAGGAGTATTAAATCATTCACAGAATAAATTTAACCAACTTTCATAATATTTGATGAATATTTCAGTATACAATAAATTATCTTTAAAGTTATATATTTTTAGAGTCAATAGTTTATGATTTCACTGCCTTTTAATTGCAAAATATTCCCTCTAATAATACAAGACCGTTTTCCATATTTTCTGTTTTTGCCTGAATAAAATCTGTGCTATTTTTTCTATTATAATAGGTTCTTCCGTTTTTAGTTTTATTTGCTGATGTTTCGATTCGACTTCCACTTCAGAAAACGGAATACTATTCAAATACCAGAGGTGCAATTTGGAACCGATTCGGGCGAAAGCGATTTCTGTTTTGTCTAGAAAGAGCCTTCCTACAATTAGGTGAAACGACATAGTATCATCATTCACAACAAATATTTCAAGTGTTGCTCTGACGTCGTCAATTCTTAATTCCACTTCACTTTTCCCAAGTATGAAAGCAGATGCAACAGTAGAGCCAAATCCAAACAATTACCTCTTTAACGGAATTATATTCAGTTTTAATTTAATTGCAACCGAATTCTTAACTAAAGAAATGCTCGATCCCGTATCTATTAAGCTATTTATCGAATGCTCAGAATTATTTATTTTTGCTTCCTTCATATAAGCATTTAATGGGGTAAGGTTTTCAACATTTACCGTCAAACCATTTTTATCTATGTTTATCGAACAATGCTGTTGGGTATGTCCACTCTCACGACATTCTCTACAAATTAAAATTCTTCTTTTTTTTGGACAATCTTTAGAAATGTGCCCATAATCATTACAATTGAAACATTTAATGCTATTTTTATCACTACGAGAGCTAAAATTCGTGTGACGCTTTTCTTTAGAATAAAAACATTCATTCTTAGGAAACTTTTTGGTTTTCTCTTACTTCACTTTTGAAATTTTCATTTTTACAGCCATCATTAAATTTTCTTAGATAATTATCAAAATAAGATCTTTTTTCAATAAATTTCATGTTTTTGTTTTCAATACAAGATTTCATTCCGAATCTAGCATTCTCATACGAATAAGATTTTTCAGCTAATTTATCTGGATAAATGAAATTGGTCCATTCCTCTATGAAATGATTACGAATGGTTGGGAGAACACTTTTCTTTTATTGTTCTGTAACAATTAAGTCCTTAAGATCTTCTAAATTAGTAATTTTAAGACCATCTAACCACTCATTAAAACAATTTCGTAACTAATAAGTAAAATCATTCCATGTATTCTTAATTGTACGAGAATGTTCATAAAATTTCTGCCGAAATCTTTCTGGACTTAATTTAAATCTTTTTAATAATAGTTCCTTCATATAAATCATTTGCTTTATCGTCCGGTTCGCGGGCAATACACTGAGTTATTTCATATGGTGTAGAATCCTAATAGATGGAAAACCCAATGAGCTTCATCTAAACCCATTCGTCGCGCTTGTCTTTCAAATAATATAAGATAAAAACTTATACCACCTTCATTCACACCATATTTTTTGCATAAGATGCTGCAAATTGCAAGAATCGCGCCTTTCTGAATTAAAATTATTCGCATTACCAACATTTCCAGTTGCATTTTCATTCTGTAAACGTAATTTTTGTAACTCAAACTCACGAGCTGCGCTTACTTCTTCGTCTTGTTTTTGGGCTAAGTGATCTTCAATAATACCTTCCAATAAAATTTTAACCAATTCTACTTCATAATTTTTTGAACTAATGATTATGTTCCTTAAATCTATTACCTTACAATCTTGGGGAATGGTTTCTCCTAATTCAGTAGCTAAAGTAATTAAATCTATCTTTTTTCCTTTCGCCAGAAATGAAGTCATTTTAGAGCAAGAAATCAAAAGCGCAAAATAAAAAAAGATCACTCACTTGCGTATTTTCTTTTCTTTTATTCCGTGTTGGTGTAACTAGTAGTTTTAAGAGTACCTTTCGTCTTAAATTCTTCCTTTATTCACCCAAAATTAATTCTTAGTTATCAGGAGCGTATTCCTATTTTTAATCGTAATTGCATACGAGTTTCCATATCGGAGAAGAAAATAAAAAGAACTTTAAAGGGGGTGATAAATATCCCACTTCTGAAATGTTAAAGCTACGTGCATTCACTTAACTAATTTTTCATTAAGATTACTTATACACATAGCAATGTCAGGACGTTTAAATGAAATACTGTAATTCAGTAACAAATAACAAATTTATTGAATATTGCGATTAACCATTCTCCGACCGCATATCACGGTCAACGTACATCAACTGACTAGCACGATTTTTCATTTATCACATAACCATTTTATAAAAGAAGATACACTGCTTTTTGGATTTTGCTGGTAATTTTAGTTTTTATAGATACTTTAAAATAGAATTACTTCAAAACCATTTTAATATTTAATCTGTAAATCTGAATGACAAAGTACAGTTAATGCATTTTATTGACTAGACTTCTAGAATTCCATTAAATGGTATTCACATTAAATACTAAACTTCTTAGCCTCTTTAAGAAATTATAATGAAACTGCTTTGCTTAAAATGCATAAATTTAAAAATATCATTATGTACTGATTTTTCAACAGTTAGACATAAATATCTGATTAAACTTTTAAAATTTTTTATTAACAATAAAAAATTGCTTTTACACTTTTCTTTTTAAATATTCACTACTCAAAGCTTATAGATGCAATGTATTCATCAATGTTTCTTATCCATAGACTGTCAAAGTTAAAGAATGAAGACAAAAGTCTAATTTAAAAAAAAATTTGCATTTAGACAGTCGTTTCCTGTCAAACGATGAAATAATACTATGGCTAAAGGAAGTAGAAAATGTGAAATAATGGGCAGTTATTTATAAAATGTAAATTCAAGGGTATGTTTATATTTCCAAAAACTTATGATGAAAGAAGATATTAAATTTTGTAAATAAATACAGTAATGTATTGAAAAACTTGTTTTATTTTCTTAAAAAATTGTGAATGTAACAGAAAGGGAAAACTTTTCATAGTGATATTTAGACAAAATATTTTTATAAAAAATGACATATGAAAAATAATATCAAAATTTAAGAAGGAAAAATTTATTCAAACAAAATAAAAGAAATCCATTTCAAAAGTTCATCTGAATTAATTAGCATTTTAAAAACTTGGCTAAAAACAAAATTCCCAAATAAGAATTTATCAGGAAATCTGGAATCTACTAGGTAAAATATTGCAACCTTAAAAATTGAGAAGCCAGAAAAGTAAAACAGTTATTTTCTTACAGCTAACCTGATGGAAATTTCAAGCATTCTTGGGACAATGAGTGCGAATTGGAGCAACGCGAGTTGTGACGTTAATTATGATGTTAAGTCTGTGGAAATTGCTACCACTGGAATATCGACAACTCTAATGTAATAGGGACTTAGAGGCATAACAAAGAGAATTTGCCAGATTTTTCTTCTGGTAAACTTTCTTTGTTAAACTTTATTTTCTTATCATTAGTAGAAGTGTCTGAGCTCTCAACTTTATTGCCAAAGTCAGGAATATTTGATGTTTTTAAAAGTTACGAACGGGACCTACAGTTTAAAGGATTCTAAAACCACAATAAATATCCTCGTCGAGATTTGTATAAGTAAATTTGTCAACAAGTCGCATTTATTATGCCATCACGTAGGATGATCTGAAGTTAACTACGATGTCGTATTGTGATGTAGTTAAACGTGGCTGTCTGACATCATGGTTATTTTAATCTAATAAGAATTTGCTTATTATGTTTATCACCACTAAAAAAAGAAAGGCGTAATCTAAGGTGCTATACTTATTCTCTGATATTTCAAGCTTAAGATCATATTTTTATCATCAAAATATTGTGTAATTAGCATTTATATATACACATAAAACTAAATCTGAATACCAGAAAATTTGATAAGATTAGCAAAATTATTTTTATTTGCTATATTTTATGAAAAAAATTGAAATGTTCAAGTTTTGCGTGATAGCTTTTTGACATCAGGAATAAAAGCAGTTATTTCAAATATTAAGTACATTCACAGAAATATTAAATTAAAATGTTCACTAAAAGAGAAATCTTAAGTTTAAAATAAGTAAATAGATTTTCACATACTTTCTAGTTTACAATAATTTTATTAAGTACATACCAGAGACTCAATGGTATTACAGTGGTCATTCACCAGTTTCATTGGTAACTCACTTTACACTGAATTTTTTCAGCGGTCCGTGCCCAACAACTTAACAAGAAACGGTTATTGGTTTTTCTACAGCATATATTGTGCACGATACCGTCTTCGGCTGCTTATGGAGTGATCACTGGACGGTGGCTGTAGCATTTACCATTTAGATTGAAGAGAAATAGAATCATGCGCATTAATTATTAATAGGCCTGCGCATGCGTGAAAACTGGAAAATCATTGTGTTATTTACCTTTTCTATACAATTATTTAAGATGTTGAATTAACTATTACTTGTGTTATAAATTATATCATTTTTAACAGAATATTTTGGTAAGTACTATCACTTTTTTTAAAATAAATAACAAGTATGTCTTTAAAAAGTCCATTTATTTAATTCTGTCTCGTTGTTCGTCATGAAGCTAATTTTTTTGTGTTTGTATAATTAAATCAAAACAAGCATTGTAAATAATAATTTATTTTAAAAAATAGGAATTAATTTTAGTGTGAAATTTTACTTTAGTTTGTTCATCGTTTTAGGTGTTGAATCCATAGTATTAACAATTTACGATGATTATGATAATTAAAAACCAGTAGTCACCCTAAAGTGCTATGTTGATAGTTTTTTTTGTATATTTTTATGTGTGTTATTTTTAATTTGATTTTTTTTGTTTTACTAGCATTAGTATGTGAAGCTAGGCCATGAATAGGTTAATATTTTCAAATAAATAATCTAAAGCTTTTTTTATTCTAAAAGAAATAAATTTCTTAAAATCTAATCTAAGTTAAAAATACATCTTAATGATAAACATCAGAATAGATTATATATTATATTGTAAGGATATTCTATAAATTGATAAATTACAAATGGGTATAAGTAATTTCTAAATTTTAATAAAACTGAAATTTTAAGTCTTTTCATTGGAAATTCCATCGTATTTGCATAATAATTAATTCTGATACAATAATTTCCATGATTAATTACATAATTAATTTAATTTTAATTTTATCTTTGGACTATTTGTAGTGAACTGCTGAAATTAATCCATGTTGTTGAAGTCAATTTCCAGCATAAGGCACTGTACAGTTTACGCAATAATATTAGTTTTTATATTTAAATAACTGTATAAATAAATTCTTCTGTTGAACAAAAAGTAAGAAAAGGACTCCTCCATTATATCCCTGTTTACGAACCTGAAGAAATAGCCTCGGTTCAACAGTTCGTGGGTTTAAATCCCACCTTGGATTTGGATAGGGGCTCGGAATGCACTTTAAACAATAGATTCCGGTTAATTAGACCAAGTGTGCAAAATTTGTAAATAAAATATTATATTTTTAATATTTTTTAAAAATGTAAACCTTTTTAAACAATACACGATTTGAATGGAATATTTTGGACAGTAATTTACAATTTTTTCTTTCTCATTATTGGGATTATCGACGGTTGTTATATTGGAAAAGTGTCGTAAAAATATTGTTTTAATTACTAGAATTTTATGAGCTGGATAACTTAATTGTTAATTTACTTGTGTTATAATTTTTAGTTAAATTATTAATGGGAAAAAATATCTTGAGATCTTAAAAATAAACAAATCCGATAAGAAAACAACTTATATTTAAAGAATAAGTATATTTTTTTAACTTCATATACATTATAAAAAATATATATAAACTGAATAATCTTCTATAATTGGGGTGACAAGTTTGTATTTGACGACAAATTATCATCAGCAAGTTAAAATGGCTGAACATAAAACAGGAAAAATAATGTTTATCAATAATTTCTAGACTTGAATCCGAAACTAGGAAAATAAATTTTTGAAAGCAGCTCTCCCCAAATTACTAATAGGAATTTTTGATTTCATAATCATTAGTGATCATTCTCGTGAAATAACACTTCCAGCGTTTAAAGCTTGAAACAGGAAATACTTCTATTTTACAAATTTTATATAATTAGTTAATGTATAAGATTATGTTTGAAACTGAATTATACTTTTCTGAATAAAATGATTAAAACTGCCTTGAGTTGGACAGCACAAAAATTTGCATGTTACACAACACGTGGAGGGTTTTTCATGATTTGATCGAAGCTTCAAAGTGAATCTTTGTTTTCATAGACTGAATTTTGATAAAAAAAAAAAGTATTAAACATGTAATGAGAGCAAAAAGGTGATAACAAAAAAAATGACTGATAACAATCTCTGCAATAAAAAATTATTACAGAAATAAAAATCCAGAAACCACAACAAATGGAAAATTGTGTCAAATAAAACCAGTGACCAAATATAGCAAATTTTCTATTTGTGGAAGACTTACCCATTATATTTTAATACAAACTTGAAAAGTATAAAATTAATTTTATTCAGTAAATGTCTTCATGTAGCTTTCTAATTGTAGAATCTATCGAAGAAGGAGGCGATAAAAAATTATATATAGAGACGGGGAATTTGTATATTAAATAGGATAGAGAGAGAAAGAGAGAGAGATGGAGAACTTTTTGCTACTGGCCTTTTTATTAAATATATAATTCTGATTAGAATCAGAAGATTTCAAACACCTTAGTGAAAATTGGTTGAAGGTTTCTTATTATTGGCTGTTTTCCTGTGGTAAGTTATTCTTTGGACATAAGTTAGATATATTCCATACCTATTGTTATGTGAGAAATGAAAAATCGCCACTAGAGGGCGAACAAAAAAGAGTCAGTTGATGTACGTCGATCGCGAGATGCGGTCAGAGATTTGGCGAAGCGCAATATTCAATAAAGTTGTTATTTGTTACTGAAACGCAGTATTTTCATTTAAACGTCCTGATGTGGTTATAGGTATAAATAACCTTAAATGATAAATTAAGTAAAGCACGTAGGCTTTTAACATTTCAGAAGTGGAATATTTATCACCCTTTGATGATAGTTTTGTTTTCTTCTCCGATATGGAAACTCGTATATGCTTGTGATTAAAAATAAGAATACGCTCCTCATAAGTAAGGATTAATTTTGAGTGAAGAATAAGGAAGAATTTAAGACGAAAGGTACTTGAAACTTCGAGTTACATCAATACCGAATAAAAGAAACGAAAATACGCAAGTGAGTGACCTTTTTTATTTTGCGCTTTTGATTTCTGTAAGCTCTAAAATGACTTCATTTCTGGCGAAAGGAAAAAAGATAGAATTAATTACTTTAGCTACTGAATTAGGAGAAACCGTTCCCCAAGATTGTAAGGTAATAGATTTAAGGAACATAATCATTAATTCAAAAAACTATGAAGAAGATTTTATTAAAATTTTACTGGAAGCTATTATTGAAGATCGCTTAGCCCAAAAACAAAACGAAGTTTGTTTGTTTGTTTTGCTTGTCGCTCAACGGTCATTTTTTGCACACGAGGGCTAATTAGACCGGGACTTACGGTTTAAAGTGGATTCCGAACCACTACAAACATCCATGCCCAAGGTGGGATTCGAACCCATGAACTGTTGAACCGAAGGCAAGAGCACTAACCATTCGGCTGCCAGCTCGGCAAACAAGACGAAGAAGCAGCTCGTGAGTTTGAGTTACAAAAATTACGTTTACAGAATGAAAATGTAATAGGAAATGTCGGTAATGCGAATAATTTTAATTTAGAAAGGCGCGATTCTTGCAATTTGCAACATCTTATGCAAAAATATGATGTGAATGAAGGTGATATAAGTTTTTATCTTATATTATTTGAAAGACAAGCGCGACGAATGGGTTTAGATGAAGATCATTGGGTTTTCCATCTTTTAGGACTTCTACCATATGAAATAACTCAGTGTATTGCCCGCGAACCGGACGATAACGCAAATGATTACTATTATGTGAAGGAACTATTATTGAAAAGATTTAAATTAAGTCCAGAAAGATTTCAGCAGAAATTTTATGAACATTCTCGTACAATTAAGAATACATGGAAAGAATTTACTTATGAGTTACGAAATTATTTTAATGGGTGGTTAGATGGTCTTAAAATTACTAATATAGAAGATCTTAAGGACTTAATTGTTACAGAACAATTAAAGAAAAGTGTTTCCCCTACCATTCGTAATCACTTTATAGATGAATGGACCAATTTCATTAATCCAGATAAATTAGCTGAAAAATTAGATTCGTATGAGAATGCTATCTCGGAATAAAATCTTGTATTGAAAACAAAAACGTGAAATTTTTTGAAAAAGGATCTTATTTTGATAATTATCTAAGAAAATTTAATGATGGCTGTAAAAATGAAAATTTCAAAAGTGAAGTAAAAGAAAACCAAAAAGTTTCCTAAGAATGAATGTTTTTATTCTAAAGAAAAGCGTAACACGAATTTTAGCTCTCGTAGTGATAAAAATAGCATTAAATGTTTCAACTGCAATGATTATGGGCACATTTTTAAAGACTGTCCAAAAGAAAGAAGAATTTTAATTTGTAGAGAATGTCGTGAGAGTGGACATACCCAACGGCATTGTTCGATAAACAAAGATAAAAATAATTTGACGGTAAATGTTGAAAACCTTACCCCATTAAATGCTTATATGAAGGAAGTAAAAAAATTCTGAGCATTCGATAAATAGCTTAATTGATACGGGATCGAGCATTTCTTTAGTTAAGAATTCGGCTCCAATTAAATTAAAACTGAATATAATTCCGTTAAAGAGAAAATTGTTTGGATTTGGTTCTACTGTCGCATCAGCTTTCACACTTGGGAAAAGTCAAGTGAAATTAAGAATCGTCGACGTCATAGCAACACTTAAAATATTTGTTGTGAATGATGATACTATGTCGTTTGGCCTAATTGTAGGAAGAGACTTTCTAGACAAAACAGAAATCGCTTTCGCCCGAATTGGCTCCAAATTGCACACCTGGTATTCGAAAAGTATTCCGTTTTCTGAAGTGGAAGTCGTATCGAAACATCAACAAATAAAACTAAAAACTGAAGAACCTTTTATAATAGAAAAAAATAGCATAAATTTTATTCAGGCGAAAACAGAAAATATGAAAAACGGTCTTGTTTTGTTAGAGGGAAAAGAAAAAATTTCGATTCTGTTTTTAAAATTAAAAATGGTAAAACGGTAATTCCTATTATGAATAATGGTTCTTTTAAGTTAAAAGAAAATCAGTGTCTGAGTAGGGTAACCGATATATCGCAGGATCGGAATTTAAATTCTGAATTTATTCTTCCATTTTATAATCTTTGTAATGCAACTGAAGATACAATATTCACTGTAAATAAGGATAAATGCGTGATTAAAATAGACGATATTAAATTTGATAAAACTATTCCTTATGATAAGAAATTGGAAATTCTGAAACTAATTAATGATGATAGAGATTGTTTTGCCATGAATATAAATGAGTTAAGATGTACTACATTGACTAAAATGGAAATTAATGAAGTTCCAGGAAGCAAACCAGTTACGTCCCTATAAAACAAATGCAGCTGAGAGAAACCCTATTAAGAATATTGTTAAGGAATGGAAAGAAAACAAAATAGTTTCCGAAACAAGATCACTTTATGCCAGTCCAGTATTGTTAGTTCGAATAAAAAAACTGGTGAGGATAAACTTGTTGTAGATTACAAGAAAATTAAATAATCAGACAATTAAAGATAAATTCCCTTTGCCCAGAATTGATGATTTATTAGAATGTCTTGGTAAATGTAATATTTTCACGACATTAGATTTAGCTCATGGTTATCTCCAAATACCATTAACAGAAGAAGCTAAGTTAAAAACTGCTTTTATTACCCCAGATGAAACAGGTCAGTTTGAGCGTATGATTTTTGGTTTGGCAAATGCACTTTCAGAATTTCAGAGATTAATGTATCAAATATTAGGACCATTGTTAAATAAGAAAATTTTGTGTTATTTAGATGATATTTTGATACCAGCGAAGAATTTGACTGATATGATTGAACGAATAAAAGAGGTATTTGGCAAACTTAGATCTGCTAATTTGACTTTAAAATTGTCAAAATGTGAATTCGGTAAAAAGGAAGTAGAATTTTTTAGGATTTATTGTTAATAAAGAAGGAATAAAACTAGGAATGAGAAAAATGAAATCAATAAGAGAATTTGCAACTCCTAAGAATATTCATGATATTCGTAGATTTTTAGGTTTAACTGGTTATTTTCGGAGATTTGAGGAAAAATATGCACAAAAGGCAGAACCTTTATCACGACTCTTGCAAAAAGAAGAATCTTTCAAGTGGGAAGAGGAGCAAGAGCAGTCTTTTCGATTATTGAAAAATAGCCTCACAGAGCAACCTGTGTTAGCCCATTATAACCCTCTTGCTAAAACGGAAGTACATTGTGATGCAAGCTCTAGTGGTTTAGCAGGCATGCTTTTACAACAAGGACCAGACAATAAATGGTGGTTGGTTTATTGTGTCAGCAGAAAGACAACTGAAATTGAAAAGAAGTATCATTCAAGCAAGCTCGAATTGATGGCCATTGTGTGGACTCTCGAAAGATTAAGGCAGTATTTATTAGGCATAAAATTCAAAATAGTGACAGATTGTCAAGCACTGATGTACATGAATTCAAAGAAAACAAACAATCCTCAGATTGCAAGATGGTGTGATTTAATTCAAGAATTCGATTTTGAAATAGAACATAGATCTGGAAAAAATGGTTCACGTAGACGCAATGAGCAGAGCTCCAGTTTGGGAATCAGAAGATACATTGATCATCGAAAATAAATTAGAAGTTTGTTTGACCTTGAGTGAAGATGAACAAATATTGATGATACAGCAGGCTGATCTAGAAATACGAAAATTAATAGAAATATTCAGAAAAAAAGATCAGGATAGAACAAAAGAAGAAAAACAGCTTATAAGAAATTACGTGTTTAAGAGAAACAGATTATTTCGATGCATAAACGAAAATGGAAAAGAAAAATTTCTCTATGTTATTCCAAAGAATATGAGAAAAAGTACAGTAATCAAATTCCATGATCTTATGGGACATTTTTCTGTTGATAGAACTGTTAATAAGATAAAAGAATTGTATTGATTTCCTTATATGAAACGTTATGTACGAAGGCACATTTCAAAATGTTTTGAATGTTTGATGAACAAAACGCCGTCAGAAAAACACCTGGCTTATTAAATCCAATTAAAACAGGTCGTAAACCTTTTTCAATTATACATATGGATCATTTAGGACCTTTTGTTAAGAGCTCTATAGGTAATCAAGAACTTTTGGTCATGATAGATAATTTCACAAGATTTGTCCAATTGACTTCCGTAAAGAGTACGTCAACATCACATGTGCTGAAGGCTCTGAAAAAGCTTGTAAATACTTATGGTCTACCTGAGAAAATAATAACAGATCGAGGAACTTGTTTCACTTCGCATCGATTTCAACAATATTGTGCTGAAAATGGTATACATCATACACTCAATTGTACGAAGCGACCATGTGCAAATGGAATGGTTGAAAGAGTTAACAGAACAATATTGTCTACCATGCCAACTGGTATGGAAGATCAGAATCATAAATATTGGGATGTTAAAATACATGAAGTTGAGAGAAACTTGAACAACTTTGTAAACAAGTCAACGAACAAGACAAAATTTGAATTGCTCCACGGTTATTCTCCACGATTCAACGATAGAATTTTGAGAAAGTTAGCTGATGAAGAAGCTCAGAGTTGGAAAGATCCATCTGTAGTGCAGGAAGAATCTCGAAGACAAATAGAAGAAAGTAAAAAAAAAAAATGAAGAAGTATTATGATAAAAAGAGATGTAGAGCAATCACGTTTGAACGAGGAGAGATTGTCGTTATGAAAAGAGCTCCGAAATCTTCAGGCCAACCTACAAAGACACAATTTAAATACCGAGGCCTTCTTATTGTTACGGAAGTATTGCCAAACAATGTTTACTGTGTGACTCAGCAGGAAGAAAAATAAAGAAAGGCCACTTCTACGCAACAACAGCTCACATTAGTCAACTAAAACCGTGGCTAAATGAACCAGATTTGGATGAAGATAGTGATATCGATAGTGCCAATAGTGATGATAATGACTATTCTCTGAACAACCCTAGACGCAATCCACATAGATCCACTCGCAAGGACTAAAGTTGAATGAGGGATCCTAAATGGTGAGATCTTTCCAATTTTATTAAAAGAAAAACTTGTAATTAGAAGGCAATGAACTTATCATAAACTATTGACTCTAAAAATACATAACATTAATGATCATTTACTGTATACTGAAATATTCATCAAACAATATGAAAGTCTGTTGAATTTATTCTGTGAATGATTTAATACTCCTAAGTTCATTTAACGTCTTGTAAACTTTTGTTGTAAATAATTTTATTGGAGTTTAGAATTGTAGCAAGAATTACTAGTGGAAAAAGTGTATTATACATTATTATAGTTTTTTTTAAATCTAACATAATAATTTTTCTACCTTTAATGAAAGATGTGTATTACTAATGATTATAATTACAGTAATTGTTTGTGTGAATGAAAAATAATGTTAGTTACGTAGTTAATAATTTTATTTAATCTGCTGTGTTTAATTTTTAATGTTAATTTTGTTGTATTAATTAGTAATTGAGTATTAACATACCAATTGAGGACAATTGTAAGGTCAGTCTGGCCGAATGTGAGAAATGAAAAATCGCCACTAGAGGGTGAACAAAAAAGAGTCAGTTGATGTACGTCGATTGCGAGATGCGGTCAGAGATTTGGCGAAGCACAATATTCAATAAAGTTGTTATTTGTTACTGAAACGCAGTATTTTCATTTAAACGTCCTGACATGGTTATAAGTATAAATAACCTTAAATGATAAATTAAGTAAAGCACGTAGGCTTTTAACAGTTATGTTCATCATAAATTTTATATTGCACTTGGAATTGAAAAATTCTATGCAAATCTCATTTAAAAAGAGATTTATAGATACATAGAATTTTTCATCTCTACATTTTTTAGTTTTGTTCATCATAAATTTTATATTGTATTTAGTATTGAAAAATTATACCTATCTATATATCTCATTTAAAAAGAGGCTAATAGTTTTTAACCCAAATTTTATGAGCTTTTTCTTGTAAAATCTATTATTATAGTTCAATTTTAATAATAATTTTATAGTATTTTATTTTTGTATAATAAACAAACACTTATATACATATATATATATATATATATATATATATATATATATATATATATATATATATATATATATATATATATATATATATATATATATATATATATATATATATATATATATATATATATATATATATATATATATATATATAAATCGTTCTTGTTGGCTTATCCTCTTTAAAAATCTGACTTTTGTCAGATAAACTCCATTAAATTGTTGACAATTATAAAGTCAATGACAAGCTAGGAATCAGAGCATAAGTCCGACGCAATTCAGAATATGTTTCGGTGAGGCTGGATGGTCACAGCATTGTTTACAAGTGGGATAAATTTTTGTACTGCTTTCAAACGATAAACATTTTAGATGTCTACTTGAGAATCTTGCCCAGGCTGGTTGAGATTTTCGGTCAAATTTTGTTTCCAGAAGAGTTCCAGGAGATGTTCCAGAGTACTTTTGGTGTGTTATTAGTGGAATTTGCCAGATTGAATGAAGTCTAGATTTTTCATTACAGTAAAGTTCCTGATATGTAAGTGATGAATCAGTGGGCGCATCTTCCTCACTGCCCTCTTTGGCCAGTCAATCTGCGGTCTCATTGCCACTAATATTTACATGGGATGGAATCCATTGGAAATTTACATCATGGTCTTGGGAGATCATTTTCAATTTCAGCAGAATAGATAAACTTGTTTCACCCTTTATAAAAGATCAGTCACTGAGATGTTGCAGTGCACTGAGGCTGTCCGACAAAATCCAAAATTCCTCAAAATCACAGTTGCTAGAAATGATAGCAGCAAGTCCCACCTTAATCGCTATCAACTCACTTCTGTAGACTGAACAAGTTTCAGGGTTACGTTGCTTTAGCGTAATTTGAGATTGAGGGGTTCTACTATAGACTCCACTCCCAGTACGGTCTTTTGTACAACTACCATCGGTATACATTTACACTGCAATGTATACCGATGGTATGCAATCAATAACTAATGAAATGCAATTAATAATTTCTAGTGCTAATTGTCTAAGATGATCTCCGATGTGAGTTTGCTTATTTGCAGTGGAATTCAGATCAAAGTGAAAGATGACTCTTGGCATTCCTTCTAAGGGATCAAAACAAGATCTTAAAGATTGAGGTTCAACATTGTGCGAAAATAAGTTTTGAGATTCTGCCTGGCTAAAGGGTGAATTTATTTAATCTTTGATTCTTGTGCCAATTATTTAAATACAAGAAGGTACGATGATGCGGGCCGTAGCTATAGATTTTGTTAAAATATTTAACTAGTTAGCTCTTCTTCTTATGTGCAATGGTTCGGTTTTAGAAATCTTTTATTTATTTTTTTACTAATAGGAATCTTTTTATGAGGCAATATTCATAAATATTTTTTAAATTATTTCTATATTTAGAAAAATAAAATTTGAATTAGCAGATTGTTAATTGTTATGATTTTCCAAATGTGTTTTTTTTTTAAAAGTTTACTATGGAAATTTAATTGCAAAATCTGAAAATTTTTATTATTGCTTTTACAAGGTATATATTTTAACAAGTTCTACAAAATTCATTCAGAAATCTAGTTTTAAAAATTAAGATTAAAATCACAAATCATTCAATTAGTTCTTCAATGTATTTGTAACCATAGGTATATTTTATCATAGAATACCATTAAACTAAAGACTGATAGATTTAAAATAAAGCAGTGACTCTATTTTAATATAGAACACGGATAACTTTAATTCTATGGTCTTAATTTCATTAAATGTTTCTGCTAATAATTTAAAAAAATGAATTAAATATGAATATTCTTAAGATTTTTCAAAAGCAATAAATATTTGCAGATCTGAAAGTGATAAAAGAAACAAGTCACAAATTTTTGGTAATATCTATTAAATTTATTATTATAATAAAATTAAAAATTCGGTTATTTTTTCAGATGCAAGTGTTTCTATTTCATTGCATTTTATATTTTAATATTTGTTAAACAGTCAACTTCAATATTTATGAACTTAATCACAAAATAAAATGTTCACAAAAGTTACAGGTTTATTATTTTATTTCATAATGTATGCATTAGACTGTGCTTTTTCAAAAGCTTTTTTTAAACGTCCCTAATCTCTGTCAAGATATTCTTAATTTATTGCATCAGATATTTCTTAATTTATTGCTGTACATCAATATCTGTAATATTGCTGCCATGGCATTGAGTAGAAGCTACGAATAAAAAATAATATCAGAAAGAAAGTAAAGGTAACATTTCAAGCATTTTTGTTAGATACTATTTACGTTAAAACGCTTCTGAATAAATTCCGCTTACTAATCAGATAAAACAATTTTAAACATTATACTGAAATGTCATGCAAATTTAAAGTTGCTAAAATATTATTAAAATTAAGATTTAAGTTAAGAAAAAACTTATAAAGTTAATCCATATACTCCAATTAACATTTTGATCCAGTAGTAAACTTCACATTTAAAAAAAAAGCATATTAATACATAAATGAAAAATAAAAAATATCCATTAATTTTTCATAATAAGTTACAAACACAATATAAACTGAAATCACATACATTAAGTACAGCAATGCATTTTAATATATACTTAACAATTATGCAGATATACAGAGATTTTTGAAATGTAATCAACCGATAAACTGAAGCATTACATAAAATGTGCAGTTTTGGGGTTTTTCTAAAAATATTTCGTAATGAAATTAATGATGTTACTAGCAGTAAATTGTTATTAAATACTAAATCCAACCAATCGTTTCGCTATACACTAAGAATTTCGTAAGAAATCGAGGAATTTTGAGTTTCATGATCGCGCATCACATTTCTTGTCAATAGGCTGATAATGAAAAAAATCATTTTTCTCCTAAAACATATTTTTATGATAAAATGAGAACTCACATTAGGTTTAGAATGTCTTACAATAGTAAATGAGCTCATTTGTTTTTATATACATTGGCAATTTCTAAAAATGTTAGGGAATTTTTAAAATAATGTTCCATGGAAACAGAAGTCATTTTTATAACTTGTGCGCACTATACAAAAACACATTTTCCTCTTAAACTACATTTTTTGTAATAAAATAAGTAGTCTCATTAGTTTCAGAGTGTCAATTAATAGTAAATGAGCCCATTCGTTTTAATATACATATGAAATCTCTAAAGATATTGAGGAATTTTAATTTAATGTTGACCGGAATCAGAAGTCACTTGTGTAACCTGGGCGCACTATATAAATGCACATTTTCCTCTTAAGACGTATTTTTTATAATAAAATAAAAACTCTCATTGGTTTCAGAATGTCATTCAATCGTAAATGAGCCCATTAGTTTTTATATAGACAGGGAATTTCTAAAGGTATTGGGGATTTTTGAATTTCATGTTCACCGCAATCAGAAGTCATTTGTGTAACTTGGGCGCTTTATATAAAAACACATTTTACTCCCATAATATATTTTTTATAATAAAATAAAATGCTGCATTAGTCTTAAATTTTCATTCCGTACTAAATAAAGGAAAATATTTTAATATATACTTGACAATGATGAACACATTCAGAGATTTTTGAAATCTAATCAACTGATTAACCAAAGTATTACTAGAAATTTGCAGTTTTGGGTTTTTTCACAAAATTTTTATTTTTCATAACAAAATAAATGATGTTATTAACAGTAAATTATTATTAAATAATAAATCAAAACAATCGTTTCCCTATGGACAAGGAATTTCCTAAGATATCGAGAAATTTTGAATTTCATGATCGAGCATCACATGTCTTGCCAAAAGGTGCTATAAGTATAAACAAATTTTCTTAGTAAAACCTATTTTTTTTATAAAATAAGTAGTCTCATTAGGTTTAGGATGCCATACAATAGTAAATGAGCCCATAACGTTTTAGATAGACTGGGAATTTCTAAAGATATTGGGGAATTTTGAAATTAATGTTCACCGAAATCAGAAGTCGCTAGTGTAACATGGGTGCACAATATAAATGCGCATTTTCTTCCTAAAACATATTTTTTATAATAAAATAAGTATTCTCATTAGTTTTAGAATATCATTTAATAGTAAGTGATCCCATTAGTTTTTATACAATTTCGGAATTTTTAAAGATATTGGAGAGTTTTGAAATTAATATTCACCGGAATCAGAAGTCAATTTTGTAATATAGGCGCAGTATATAAAAAACATTTTTCTCCTATAATATATTTTTAATAATAAAATAAAATACTGCGTTAGTCTTAAATTTTCATTTCGTTGTAAATAAGGAAAAATATTTTAATATACACTTGACAATAATGAACACATTCAGAGATTTTTGAAATGTAATCAGCTGATTAATTAAAGCATTACTAAAAATTTGCAGTTTTGGTGTTTTTCTCAAAATTTTTATTTTTCATAATAAAATAAATAATGTTACTAGCAGTAAATTAATATTAAATAATAAACCCAAACAATCCCTTGGATTCAAAATTTCTTGATATCTTAGGGAATCCCTTGGACAAGGAATTCCCTAAGATATCAAGAAATTTTGAATTTCATGATCGAGCTTCACATTTCTTGTCAAAAGGTGGTATAAGAATAAACACAATTTCTTCCTAAAACCTATTTTTTTATAAAATAAGTAGTCTCATTAGGTTGGGTGTCATTTAATTGTAATTGAGCCAATTCGTATTTATATGCAATGGATATTTTTAACGATATTGGGGAATTTTGAATTTAATGTTCACCGGAATCAATAAAGTCACTTGTCTAACTTGGGCGACCTATATATAAACACATTTTTCGCATACAATATATTTTTTGTAATGAAATAAGCAGCTGCATTAAATTTAAATTTGCATTTTATATTAAATACAGCAAACCATTTTAATATACACTGACAATATAACAGATATACAGAGATTTTTTTAAATGTAAGCAACTGATCACCTAAACCAGTACTTGAAATTTGAAGTTTTTGGGTTTTAATAAAAATATTTTTTTCGTAATAAAATAATTGATGTTAATAGCAGTAAATTGTTATTACTAACTAATTTTAACCAATGGTTTTTCTACAGACAAGGAATTTCGTAAAATATTGAAAATTTTTGAGTTTCATGATCGCGCATCACATTTCCTGTCACAAGGCTGATAATGAGAAAAATCATTTTTCTCTAAAAACATAATTTTATGATAAAATGAGAACTCACATTAGGTTTAAAATGTCTTCAAAAGTAAATGAGCCCATTCGCTTTTATATACATTGGCAATTTCTAAAAATGTTAGGGAATTTTTAAAATAATGTTCACCGGAATCAGAGGTCTTTGTGTAACTTGGGCGCACTATATAAAAACACATTTTCCTCTTAAATTACATTTTTTGAAATAAAATAAGTAGTCTCATTAGTTTTAGAATGTAAATTCATAGTAAATGAGACCATGAGATTTTATATAAACCGGGACATTTGAAAGATATTGGGTAATTTTGAAATTAATATTCACTGGAATGAAAAGTCAATTTTGTAATTTGGGCGTAGTATTTAAAAACACATTTTTCTCCTAAATAACACTTTTTGTAATAAAATAAATAGTTTAATTAATTTTAGAATGTCAATTAATAGTAAATGAGCCCACTCGTTTTTATATATATTGGGAATTTTTAAAGATATTGTGTGTGAAGAAATTTAAATTTAATGCCCCCGGAAACAGAAGTCACTTGTGTAACATGGGCGCACTATATAAATGCATATTTTCCTCCTAAAACGTACTTTCTATAATAAAATAAGTACTCTCATTTGTTTTAGAATGTCATTCAATCGTAAATGAGCCCATTAGTTTTTATATAGACTGGGAATTTCTAAAGATATTAGGAAATTTTGTAATTAATATTCACCGGAATCAAAAGTTAATTTTGTAATTTGGGCACAGTATATAAAAATACATTTTCCTCCTAAAATACATTTTCTGTAATAAAATAAGTAGCCTCATTAGCTTTAGAATATCAGTCATTAGTAAATGAACAAATTCGTTTTTATATGCATTGGAAATTTTTAAAGATATTGTTAAATTTTGAAATTAATATGTTCACAGGAATCACAAGTCAATTGTGTAACATAGGCGCACTATATAAATGCACATTTTCCTGGTAAAACATTTTTTTTAATAAAATATGTACTCCCATTAGGTTTAGGGTGTCATTCGATAGTAAATGAGCTAATTAGTTTTTATATAGCATGGGAATTTCTAAAGATATTGGGGAATTTCGAAATTAATATTCACCGGAATCAGAAATCAATTTTGTAATTTCGGCGCAGTATATAAAAACATATTTTCCTACTAAAAACATATTTTGTAATACAATAAGTAGACTCATTAGTTTTAGAATGCCAATTAATAGTAAATGAGCCCATTCGTTTTAATATATTTTATGAATTTCTAAAGATATTGACGAATTTTGAATTTAATGTCCACCGGAATCAGAAGTCACTTGTGTAGAATGGGCACACTACATAAGTGCACATTTTCCTCCTAAAACGTATTTTCTATAATAAAATAAGTGCTGTAATTAGTTTTAGAATGTCATTCAATAGTAAATGTGCCCATTAGTTTTTATATAGACTGTGAATTTCTAAAGATATTGGGGAATTTTTAAATTAATGTGTTCACGGAATTTAGAATTCTTTTGTGTCGCTTGCGAGCAATAAATAAAAAAACCTTTTTCTCCTAAAATATATTTTTTGTAATAAAATAAACAACTGCGTTATCTTTAATTTTGCATTCTCTATTAAATAAAGGATAACAGAAACATAAGAAATATTGCGTTCTTATGATTTGTTACAATGGATATGATTCAGAAATATTTAGATTAAATTGAATTAATAAAAATAAATTATTTCATTTGAACTTAATGATGTTTTCATTTTACACCATATTACTTTTAAATTTTTTTCTACCAGCAGTTAACCTTAGAAAGCTTAAAAATAAAATCCGAAAATGTTATTAAGTTTATAACATTTTGAAGGTTGAAAAATGGATATTTTACACATCCACTCCCTTTCCAGTTATACTGCTTGAACAAATCATTTTTGCATTAGTTGCATCAAAATTGATCTTTAGACGAATTTTGATGGAAATAATGAAAAATCATATACAATGCAAAATAACATAAACAGTTGTTGTTGTTGTCATGTGCTAGCTAAGCTAGCAATATGGGGTGCGCTGCTACACTTTTCCAACTGAACCACATTTAGGTGTGGAGTCCGCCTTCCTCAGCACACACATACCATAGGTACCGGTTTATAGGGTAGGCAACCATTCACAACACATTCATACAAGGAAAGGACAAAGACAGGATAGATAGAGAGAGAAAGTTCATCCCTACCCGAACCGGGATTCGCACCCAGGACCTCCCTATCCGCAATCAGACACGCTGACCACTACACAAGTGGGCGGCAATAATATCAACTGAACTTTCATTTATAACATCAATTTGCACTATGTAAGGAAAAATTCCAAGAAAGATGAAAACCAGACTAGGTTTCTGGAATGATTTTCCATTTAATAATATTTGTAATATTTATTATTTATTTTGTTATTATATTATACAATATTTCTCTCTACACAAATTGTTGATTGTAATACAAAAATAAAATACTAAAATGTCAAATTATTATGAAAATTGAACTATTAAAACAGATTTATAAAAACAGAATAGGCTTCTTTATAGATACATAAAATTTTTCAATACTAAATGCAATATAAAATTTATGATGAACATAACAATAGATATGGAACATATCTAACTTATGTCTAGAGAATAACTTACCACAGGAAAACAGACAACAACAAGAAACTTTCAACCAATTTTCACTAAGGTCTTTGAAATCTTCTAACTCTAATCAGAATAATATACTTAATAAAAAGAGGCCAGTAGCAAAGTTCTTCATCTATCCAATTTAATACAATTTCCCCCATCTATATATAGTTATATCTCCATTCGTTGATAAATTCTACAAATAGAAATCTATTTAAAAACATTTACAATAAAATTAAACTAATTTTATGCTTTTCAAGTTTATATTAAAATAATGGGTAGGTTTTCCACAAATAGGATGTTTATTGTATTCCGTGACTGTTTTTATTTGGTACAATTTTTCATTCGTTGTGATTTCTCGATTTTTATTTTTTACTGCAGAATTTCTTATCAGCCATTTTGTTGAAAAATATCTTTATATGTTTATTATATTTTTATTTATCAAAATTCATTCGATAAAAACAATGATTTAAACTGAAGCCTAGATACTTAATAAACTCATGAAAAACCTACCATTTGTTGTATAACATGCAAATTTTTGTGATGTCCTGCTCAAGGCAATTTAAATAATTTTTATGAAGAAAAAAGAATGATTAAGTTTCAAGTATAATCTTTTTCAATAACAAAACATTTAATATTTGTAAAATAGAAGTATATTTTGTTTCAAGCTTTAAGCGCTGGAAGTGTTATTTCACGAGAATGATCACTAATGATTATGAAATCAAAAATTCCTATTAATAATTTGGAGAGCTGCTTTCAAAAATTTATTTTCCTAGTTTCGGATTCAAGTCTAGAAATTATTGATAAACATTATTTTTCCTGTTTTGTGTTCAGCCATTTTAATTTGCTGATGATAATTTGTCGTCAAATACAAACTTGTTACCCCAATTATAGAAGATTATTCAGTTCATATATATTTTTTATAATGTATATGAAGTTAAAAATATACTTATTCTTTAAATATAAGTTGTTTTCTTATCGGATTTGTTTATTTTTAAGATCTCAAGATATTTTTTCCCATTAATAATTTAACTAAAAATTATAACACAAGTAAATTAACAATTAAGTTATCCAGCTCATAAAATTCTAGTAATTAAAACAATATTTGTACGACACTTTTCCAATATAACAACTGTCGATAATCCCAATAATGAGAAAGAAAAAGTTGTAAATTACTGTCCAAAATATTCCATTCAAATCGTGTATTGTTTAAAAAGGTTAAAATTTTTAGAAAATACAACATTTTACTTACAGTTTTTGCGGACGAGGTCTAATTAACCAGAACTTACTGTTTAAAGTGAATTCCGAGCAACTATCCAAGCCCAAGGTCAGATTCGAACCCACGAACTGTTGAACCGAAGCTATCCCTAGTAGCAGAGGCTCAGTAGTATTACAGTGGCCATTTACCGGTTTCATTAGTAACTCACTTTACACCGAATTGTTTCACCGTTCCGCGTTCCCAGTAACTTATACATAAAACGGTCACTGTATTTTTTACCGCATATTGTGCACAGTTGTCGGCTCCTGATAGAGTGGTCGCTGGACGGCGGCTGCAGCATTTACCATTGAGATTGAAGGAAAATAAAATCATGCGCAGACTTATTAATAGGTCTACGCGTGCGTGGCGGCCATATTTGAAAATCGTTGCGTTATTTACCACCTTTTCTGTATGTTTACTTAAGTTCTTGAATAATAACATTATTTTTAACAGAATTATTTAGTAAGTACTATCAAAATTCATTTGAATGAATATAAAGTATATATCTTTAAAATGTCTACTTATTTAATCCTATTACATTATTTTTACGAAGTTAATTTTTATTTTATGTTCGTAAAATAAAGTCAAAATAAGCATTGCAGTTAATAATCTATTTTAAATAATATGAATTAATTTTAATATTAAATTTCACTTTAGTTTGTTCATTGTTTTTGTGTGTTATGTTCAATCCACAATATTAATAATCTACGATTATTATGATAATTAAAAACAAGTAGCCACCCTAAAGAGCAATGTTGATAATTTCTTTTGTTTATTTTTGATGTATGCTATTTTTTAATAGATTTCTTTTTTGTTATTAGCATTAATATGTGAAACTTGGCCATAGGTTAGTATTTTCAAATAAATTTAGTGATCTAAAGCTTTATTACAAAAGAAATTTCTTAAAATCTAATCTAATGCAAAAATCTATCTTAGTGATAAGCATCATGATTGATTATATATTATTATATTGTAAGGATTTTCTATGAATTGGTAAAAAACAAATGTCTATAAGTAGTTTCTAAATTTTAATAAAACTTTTAAAGTTTATAATTATTCTTTTACATTTGAAATTTAATCATATTCTCATAATAATTAATTTTGATACAATAATTTCAATGATTTCATAATACGAGGGTCACTCTGAATATTTTTAATTACAACTAGGTTTTTAAAGTTATACTTACAAAATTTTAGGTGTGTTCAAAGTAGTCTCCTCCAGCATCAATGCACTTTTGTAGACGAATTTTCCACAGATTAAATGCCTCAAGCCCTTCATTTATTCGAATAGATGAAAAAAAATGCATTTATAGCCACATCAATCTCTTCTTCCGAATGAAAACGACGTCCACGTAAGTTCATTTTTAGATTAAAGAATAACCAAAAGTCACACATAGCTAGAGACGGCGGATGTTCGATCACTTTAATTTGTTTTTGTTTAAGAAACTCAACTGTTAATCCGGCTGTATGTGAAGATGCATTGTCATGGTGAAGCATTAGTCCCCTAACATTCAGTTCTTGTAGAATTTTTGGAAGACATTTAGTGGTATACCAGTTTGCTGTTACTGTGTTATGTCCTTCCAGCTTGAGGCTTTGACCAATCCCGTGCTCCTGAAGAAAACGGCATACATCACTTTTTCACTGCGCGTTGTTTTTTCACCATTGTCGACGTGGGATCATCTTCAAGTACCCATACTTTGCTTTCTTGACGTGTTGGAACGTCAAAAAACGGTATGTACGTTTCATCACCTGTTACAATTTTAGAAATGATGCGGTGGCCACCATCATTCAGCAGATTAAGAGTTTCTTTACTGATTCTGACACGCTCCTCTTTTTGATGCTCTGTTAGATTATGGGGAACCCAACGGCAAACTACTTTTTTCATATGTAATTCTTCATGAATGCTTTTGTGTATGGCTGCGGATCCAATGTTAAGTTCCTTCTGTATAATTTGATAGGTACAGCGATTATCATCCATTAACAGTTTTCGTATGGCAGACACATTATCCGGGATTACTGCCGACGGCGGCCTTCCTGTGTGTTCTTCATCCTGAAGAAAATTGCGACCTCTTCTAAATTCTCTAAACCATATGAATACAGCAGCACGAGCTGGAGATTCATCACCAAATGCTAATTGCAACCGTTGAACGCATTCTTCTTGATTTAATCCTGCTTTGAAATCGTAGAAAATCATAGCGCGAAAATGTTCTCGCGTGAACTCCATTTTCTCTTCTGTTTAAAATTTATTCCACGCTAAACAAGTTGAAGTAAGTTAGTAAAAATTCGTCTTCTGTGTTAAAATACTTTGTACTTTAAAATTAAACCGTTATTTTTATTTTGTAAATTCTCGTCTGCGCGTACCTCAAAAATTTCAGAGTAACCATCGTAAAATTAATTTTATCTTTGGCTTATTTGTAGTGAACTGTTGAAATTAGTCCATGCTGTTGAAGTCAATTTTCAGCATAGGTCAATGTACAATTTGTGTATTAATATTAGTTTTTATGCTTAAATGAATAACCAACAGTTTTATGTATGTATTATAATATGTTTATATTTACAAATAAATTCTTCTGTTGAACAGAAAGTAAAAAAAGGTGTTTTTCTATTATACCCCTGTTTATAAACGTAGGAAATAGCTTTGGTTCAACATTTAATGGGTTTGAATCCCAGCTTGGGCTTGGATAGTGATTCTGAATCCTATTTAAACTGTATGTCCTGGTTTAATTAGCTTCACGTGAAAAAAATGTAAAGAAAATGTTTGTATTATTTTTAATATTTTCTAAAAATGTAAATCTTTTTAAACAGTACAAGATGAAAATGGAATATTTATGACTAATTTATGATTTTTGATATTTTCTTTCCCATTATTGGTATTATTAATGGGGTAGAATATATATATATATATATGTAACCAAATTTTTATTTTTTATTTTATTTATTTCTTTGTGTAAAATCTGTTTTTATAGTTCAATTTTAATTATAATTGTTCATTTTATTATTTTATTTTTGTTTAATAAACATCAATTTTTATAGAGCAATATATTGTATATTATAATAGCAAAATAATATAATAAATATTACAAATATTATTACATGGAGAATAGTTAAACCATGCATTACTGCCAATGCATACAATGTGCAAATTTTATATTTCAAACTGGCAGATATTGAAGAGTATATTTATATATTGCAGAAAAAATTATATTTAATGTAAATTTTTACTCTAATATATATTTTTAAAAGAAATAATTCCGGAAACTTGGTCTAGTTTCCACCCTTCAAAATGTTACAAATTTGAATACAGGTTTGCATTTTATATTTTTAAACTTTCTAAGGTGAACTACTTGTACAAGTAAATTTTAAAAGTAATTTAGTGCAATATGAAAACATCATTAAATTCAAATGTAAAAGTTTAACTAATTCAATTTAATCAAAATATTTCAGAATAATAACCATTGTAACAAATCATAAGAAAACAATATTTAATATGTTTCTGTTATAATTTATAATTACATGTTTTATTATCCTTTGTTTAATGTATGTAATTTTAGTTTATATATATATATATATATATATATATATATATATATATATATATATATATATATATATATATATATATATATATATATATTGTTCCTGTAACTTATAAAATTAAGAAGAATTGTTATTTTCTATTTTTTCATTTATGCTTTGTGTGTGTGTGTGCTTATCTATTTTTTTAATACAAAGAGTTTAGCATTGGATCAAAGTGTTGATTAAAAGATATGGATTAAATTTAAAACTTTTTCTTTAAATTTAAACATTAATTGTAATATTTTAACAAGTTTAATTTTTGTGACATTTCCATGTAATGTTAAAATTGTTTTATAACAGAAGCAATTTAATGTTAATAGTATCAACTATAAAAATGTTTGTAATGTTGATTTACTTTGTTTCTGATGTTATTTTATTTAACATTATTTATAGCAGACTGGCAGATATTTATTTATTTGTAGCTTCTCTTTGCCACCGTGGCAGCTGTATCACATACATTGATGTACAGCAATATATAAAAAAATGGTTGATGTGTGCTCCTGACAGAGAATAAATTTTAGAAATAAATTTTAAAAGATATATAATGATGTACGAAAACATCATTAAATTCAAATGTAAAAATTAATTTTTACTTATTCAGTTTACTCTAATTATTTCAGTATCATAACCATTGTAAAAAATCATAAGAACACAATATTTCTTATGTTTCTGTTATCCTTTGTTTAATGTATGTGATTTCTTTTAATATAGTGTTTGTAACTTATTATGAAAAATTAATGGATATTTTTTATTTTTCATTTATGTATTAATATGTTTATGTATTTTTTAAATTTGAAGTTTACCACTGGATCAAAATGTTAATTGGAGTATATAGATAAACTTTATAATTTATAGATTTTAATTCTAAATTTAAATCATAATTATAATTATCATTTAACAACTTTAAATTTACATGACATTTCAGTATAATATTTAAAATTATTTTGTTAGATTACAGAATTTATTCAGAAGCAATTTAATGTTAATAGTATCAAATAAAAATGCTTGAAAAGTTATGTTGTTTCTGATATTAATTATTTTTATTTGTAGCTTCTACTCAATGTCATGGCAGCTGTATTACAGATAGTGATGTACAGCATTATACTAAGAAATGGCTTATGTGTGACAAAGAGGGGGGGGGACATTTAAAAAGAACTTTGCAAAAAGCCCAGTCTGATGTATATAATATGTAAAAAAGAATAATAAACCTTTATCTTTTGTGAACATTTTATTTTTGTGTAAGTTCATAAATATTGAAATGGAGAATTAAACAAATATTTTTAAAAATTACAATGAAATAGGAACACTTGTAACTGAGAATACTTATTTTTAATCTCATTGCAATAATAAATTTAATACAATTATCACAAAAAATTTGTAACTTCTTACCACCCTTAGCTCTGCAAATATTTCTTTTAAAAAATTTCAAGAATATTCATATTTAAGTCAATTTTTCTGCTGTTCATATAAAATTGATGAAAAACAATATCAAAAAAGAACTAAGCAAAGTTATCTTGTGTTCTATATTAAAATAAAATCAATGTTCTATTTTAAATAAATCAAAATCTCTTGTTTAGATATGTTCTATGTTAAGATATACTAATTGTTACAAATACATTGGAAGAACTAAATGAATGACTTATGATTCTAATCTTTAGAACCAAACTTCTGAATGAATTTATGAGGACTTGTAAAAAATATGTCTTATAGAAGCAATAATAATATTTTTAATATTTTTTAAATTAAATATCCATTGTAAAATTAAAAAAAAAATATTTGGAAAATCATAACAATTTACAATCTGCTAATTCAAATTTTATTTTCTCTAAAATTGGAAATTATTTAAAAAATTCTAATGAATATGTTCTCAAAGCAAATTTATTGGAGTTTTTCTATTAGTAAAAAAATAAAAGCAAATTTCTAATACTGAAATTATTGAATGTTAATTATGTGTCCTTCAATAAAAACTGTTGAAAATACTGAAATGTCCAAGAGGGAAACAATATTAGATGATCGGTAAAATACGTTTCATATTAAATTTATTCAAGTATACTATCTTATTTTTTTTTATTACATTTTCAATTTACTCAAAACTATTCAAAAAAACTACTTTTCAATACAAGTATTTTTATGTATGAAAAACTTATGGTTAAAATGTAATTTATGTAAAAAAAAATGGGTTTTCCTCAATATCGTCTGGCTTAGTAACAAAAATACACTATCGTTAAATTATTTTTAAACGATAATGTATTTTTGATATTTAAGCCAGAAAACAGCATTAGTACACGAGTAGAATACAAAATTGCATGCCATAATATCGTAGCTGCATCACTCCCTTTTCATCGAATCTTAAAAAACTCACCGGACCATATGCCATAAACTCATCACAACGTGCACTTCAACTGAACGGGTGGGGATACCGCAACCGCTCTCCGGCCGAGGTGACAAATAGTGCACTGTTCCATACACTATTGCCACACACAGGGGCCGCTGAGTTTCCATCTCTCGGTTCAAGTCTTTAACCCAACCACCACCCCAGTGTTGAATTACTACTAGGGATTTCTTCAGGTTCGTAAACAGGGGTGTAATGGAAGAGCCCCTTTTTTACTTTTTGTTCTCTCAACAGAAGAATTTATTTATACATTTATCTAAATATAAAAACTAATATTATTATACAAACTGTATATTGCCCTATGCTGGAAATTGACTTCATGAACATGGACTAATTTCAACAGTCCACTTCAAATAGTGCAAAGATAAAATTAATTTTATTATGTAATAAATCATGGAAATTTTTGTAACAAAATTAATTATTATGCGAATATGATTAAATTTCAAATGTAAAAGAATAAAAATTTAAGTTTTATTAAAATTTAGAAATTACTTATAGACATTTGTTATTTATCAATTTATAGAAAATCCTTACAATATAATATATAATCCATCCTGATTGTTTATCACTAAAACGGATTTTCACATTAGATATGAAGTAATTTCTTTTGGAATAAAGCTTTAGATCACTAAATTTATATGAAAATGCTAACCTATTCATGGTGAAGTTTCACATAACAAAAAATAATAGTAATAACAAAAAAGAAATCTAATTAAAAAATAGCATACATCAAAAATATACATAAGAAATGATCAACATTGCTCTTTAGGGTGGCCACTGATTTTTAATTATCATAATAATCGTAGATTGTTAATATTATGGATTCAGTATCAAAAACAATGAACAAACTAAAGTAAAATTTAATGCTTAAGTTTATTCATATTATTTAAATTAGGTTATTTGCAATGCTTATTTTGCCTTAATTTTACAAATACAAAAAAATAAATAAATAAAAATTATCTTCGTAAAAACAATGTGACAGAATTAAATAAATAGACATTTTGAAAATATCTATATTTTATTTATTTAAAAGAATTGATAGTACTTACTAAATTATTCTGTTAAAAATAATGTTAATATTCAAGATTTTAAATAAATATACAGAAAAGGTAAATAACACAACAATTTCAAATATGGCCGCCACGCATGCGTAGACCTATTAATAAGTCTGAGCATGATTTTACTTTCCTTCAATCTCAATGGTAATTGCTGCAGCCACCGTCCTGCGAGCATACTAGTGTCTCGAGAAAGAGCCTTGATCGTCGGCTACAGAAAATTGTAGCTATGATTCGCTGACTCGACGATATAAATGATCCGATAAATTTATCTGGTTAGCAAGTTTATATTATTGAGAATATTTTTACATTTTTTAACCTACCTTTCTAAAATTTAGCATATTTTTGTCATATAAAATAATAAATTTTTTCTAAAATCTTTTGTACATATAACAGAGAAAATTTATTAAATTTTGTATTATTTTTAAATTTTCTCATTTATAAAAGATAAAATCTTATTTTTCATATAAATGAATTATACTTGGAATACAATTATAGATATTTATTGTTTTGGCTGCTTGTGATTTATCTTAGAAGACTTTTTATTTTAAAAGATA
>JAJQOW010001588.1:0-41467 GCA_037975125.1 Latrodectus hesperus
ATGGTCATTTCTTGTACGTGACTGCTAATTAGACCTGGATTTATGATTAAAGTCGATACATGAACCACTACCAAACATCCATGCAAAGGTGGTATTAAACGCACGAATTGTTGAAACAAAGTTCTGATGTCGACCGACCATTTCTAATTTGTCTCATCATTGTCATCTTTTGCAGATGCGTGCTAATTAGACCGGACCTAAGATTTAAAGTGGATTCTGAGCCACTCCAAACATCATTTGCACAAGGTGGGATTCGAACCAACGAATTGTTGAACCAAAGTTCAAAATATCGACCCATTTCTAGTTTGTCTCATCATTCGTCATCTTTTGCACATGCGTGCTAATTAGACCGGACCTAAGATTTAAAGTGGATTCTGTGCCACTCCAAACATATTTGCACAAGGTGGGATTCGAACCCACGAATTGTTGAACCAAAGTTCTAAATATCGACCCATTTCTAGTTTGTCTCATCATTGTCATCTTTTGCACATGCGTGCTAATTAGACCGGACCTACGATTTAAAGTGGATTCTGTGCCAATCCAAACATATTTGCACAAGGTGGGATTCGAACCCACGAGTTATTGAACCAAATTTCTTACTGTCGACCAATTTCTTGTTATTCTGTCATTGGTCATCTTTTGCACATGCGTGCCAATTAGACCAGGAACTACGACATTAAGTTGATTTCGAACCACTACAAACACCCATGTCCATGGTGGGCTTCCAACTCACGAATTGTGAAACTTTATTGCCAATGGTAGACCAATCTTATTTGTATCTCAATGATCACTTCTTGCACGTGAATGCAAATTATACCTGGATTTATGATTTAAAGTGGATACATGAGCCACTACAAGCATCCATGCAAAAGGTGGGATTTGAACCTACGAATTGTTGAACCAAAGTTCAAAATATCGACACATTTCTAGTTTGTCTCATCATATCATCTTTTGCACATGCGTGCTAATTAGACCGGACCTAAGATTTAAAGTGGATTCTGTGCCACTGCAAACATTTGCACAAGGTGGGTTTGTTTGTTTGTCGCTCAACGATCATTTTTTGCACACGAGGGCTAATTAGACCGGGACTCTACAGTTTAAAGTGGATTCCGAACCACTACAAACACCCATGCCCAAGGTGGGATTCGAACCCACGAATTGTTGAACCAAAGTTCATAATGTCGACCACATTTCTTGTTATTCTCTCATTGGTCATCTTTTGCACATGCGTGCTAATTAGACCCAACTTAAGATTTAAAGTGGATTCTGAGCCACTCCAAACATATTTGAACAAGGTAGGATTCGAACCCACGAATTGTTGAACCAAAGTTCAAATTATCGACCCATTTCTAGTTGTCTCATCATTATCATCTTTTGCACATGCGTGCTAATTAGACCGGACCTACGATTTAAAGTGGATTCTGTGCCAATCCAAACATATTTGCACAAGGTGGGATGCGAACCAACGAATTGTTGAACCAAATTTCTTAATGTTGACCAATTTCTTGTTATTCTCTCATTGGTCATCTTTTGCACATGCGTGCCAATTAGACCAGGAACTACGACATTAAGTTGATTTCGAACCACTACAAACACCCATGTCCATGGTGGGCTTCCAATTCACGAATTGTGAAACTTTATTGCCAATGGTAGACCAATCTTATTTGTATCTCAATGATCACTTCTTGCACGTGAATGCAAATTAGACCTGGATTTATGATTTAAAGTGGATACATGAGCCACTACAAGCATCAATGCAAAAGGTGGGATTTGAACCTACGAAATGTTGAACCAAAGTTCAAAATATCGACGCATTTCAAGTTTGTCTCATCATCTTTTGCACATGCATGCTAATTAGACCGGACCTAAGATTTAAAGTGGATTCTGAGCCACTCCAAACATATTTGCACAAGGTGGGATACGGACCCACGAATTGCTTAACCAAAGTTCAAAATATCGACCCATTTCTAGTTTGTCTCATCATTGTCATCTTTTGCACATGCGTGCTAATTAGATCGGACCTAAGATTTAAAGTGGATTCAATGCCGCTCCAAACAGCATCTTTTGCACAAGCGTGCTAATTGTACCGGACCTAAGATTGGAGTGGCATTGAATCCACTGCAAAACATATTTGCACAAGGTGGGATTCAAACCCACGAATTGTTGAACCAAAGTTCTAAATATCGACCCATTTCTACTTTGTCTCATCATTGTCATCTTTTGCACATGCGTGCTAATTAGACCGGACCTACGATTTAAAGTGGATTCTTTGCCAATCCAAACATATTTGCACAAGGTGGGATTCGAACCCACGAATTATTGAACCAAATTTCTTACTGTCGACCAATTTGTTATTCTGTCATTGGTCATCTTTTGCACATGCGTGCCAATTAGACCAGGAACTACGACATTAAGTTGATTTCGAACCACTACAAACACCCATGTCCATGGTGGGCTTCCAACTCACGAATTGTGAAACTTTATTGCCAATGGTAGACCAATCTTATTTGTATCTCAATGATCACTTCTTGCACGTGAATGCAAATTATACCTGGATTTATGATTTAAAGTGGATACATGAGCCACTACAAGCATCCATGCAAAAGGTGGGATTTGAACCTACGAATTGTTGAACCAAAGTTCAAAATATCGACACATTTCTAGTTTGTCTCATTATCATCTTTTGCACATGCGTGCTAATTAGACCGGACCTAAGATTTAAAGTGGATTCTGTGCCACTCCAAACATTTGCACAAGGTGGGTTTGTTTGTTTGTCGCTCAACGATCATTTTTTGCACACGAGGGCTAATTAGACCGGGATTTACGGTTTAAAGTGGATTCCGAACCACTACAAACACCCATGCTCAAGGTGGGATTCGAACCCACGAATTGTTGAAACAAATTTCTTAATGTTGACCAATTTCTTGTTATTCTCTCATTGGTCATTTTTTGCACGTGAGTGCTAATTAGACCAGGAACTACGACATTAAGTTGATTTCGAACCACTACAAACACCCATGTCCATGGTGGGCTTCCAACTCACTTAATTGTGAAACTTTATTGCCAATGGTAGACCAATCTTATTTGTACCTCAATGATCACTTCTTGCACGTGAATGCAAATTAAACCTGGATTTAGGATTTAAAGTGGATACATGAGCCACTACAAACATCCAAGCAAAAGGTGGGACTTGAACCCACGAATTTCTTTATGTCGACCCATTTTTTGTTATTCTCTCATTGGTCATATTTTGCACCTGAGTGCTAATTAGACCGGGCCCTACGACTTTAAGTGGATTTCGAACCACTACAAACATCCACTTCCTACGTGGAATTCGAACGAATTTCCTGGCTGTATAGAAATACTTGTATATAATTGTCTAGAAATACTTGGACATGTACTTACAAAGACTTAACTGATTCTCATCAGAGAAACATTCCAAATGGCCGTCATAACGCTTTGTGAACATTTAAGCTTATCAAAAGCAGATTGATTGATTGTCTCTTATCTATTACCTTTGGTACATTTGAGAATCATTGCAAGAGGAGATCTCCAATTTGCCTACTCTATAAACAGATTTCTCTAACGGCAGAAATATGCCTGCAGGAAGTATAACGGATAGATTGCATGCATCAGTTAAGCACCTATTTTTTCCAAGACCAAGAAGTCCAAAATCAAATACTTTTCTAATTAACAAGATTCTTTATTTTGCGTAATAGACAATTTACTCTAATCTGTTGTGTAAGTATTTTATTATTCGGTGCGTAAACTGATTATCAACAGTGGGTGATATTCACGTGTCGCAACTAAGGAAACTCGAAAAATTTCTGAAACCTCCAAGCTCGATAGATAAGCACGCAAAAATCTGAAGTGCATCATTTATCTCCGATTCTTCTTTACTAGATATAATTGAACTAGGTACATTTCACTCAGAATAATGCTGTGGAGCTGTTATAACAAAAGTATGCGTTGAGCCCAATAATCTTCGTAAATCTTTAACGATATTGCATTGACAACTAAAATCTGCTATCATAGCACATGCTACCAAGTCCTGGATAAAAATTCTTTCCACTATCTTTCTAGGATTCAAAACAGTTGCTTCAGACAAAAGCTGAACCAACTGTTGCAGAAATGTATGGTGAATCTTTTCACCTATTTGAAAAAGACCTTTATGTTTGAAACTGATAAATAGGTTTACGTTTCTGAATTTAAGATTGAAATTTTTACATCCAATATTTATGCTTTATTTCAAGTCTGATACAGATCAAATGTATCTTTCTGTAGAATACTCATACCATGACCTTAAGTCACTTTTGTTATACCTAATTTAAAACAGAAAATAACTCATGCAACCAAAAAACTGATATTAGACAGTTACGCAAGGCCCATCTCAGCAAATATGCGACTCGTATGTGTCATTAATATCAAAAATCTAAGACTTCAAGGCATTTTCACAGCCCACTTCAGCAGTTCGTTCTTTCATCTCATCGCTTCGACCACATCCATATATCTCTGTTAGGACCATTTCCACCTTAAAAAGGTTTCTCACACCTCCTAACGTATATTGATCGTTTCACACGGTGGCCTGAAGTAAACTCAATCAAAGACACTTCTGCAGAAATTGTGGCTCGTCCTCTTCTAGACCAATGGATTGCTCTTTTTGGACTTCCATCGGTCATCACCACTGATCAAGGACCACAGTTGCGAACATAATGTTTTTGTCCCTAGCTTACTCTTTCTGAGAATAAAATAGCTTCCTTTTCAAAATTTTCCATCTTCTAAAATTCCAAAAATTGAGACAATTGAGTTTCTACAACAACTTTAGGATGTTGTGCAATACCTCGTCCCCACATCAGCACCTGCTTATTTTTAGCATTCAGTGTTCATCCGCTTGAGACATGCTCTCAGGTCTTCATATGACACAATGGTGAAAAGAAAGTTTTACAACAGCTTTACAGCAGCCCATTTAAAGTGCTGGAATGAACTTCCATGCACTTTACTTTGGGATAGAGCAAATAGAGGTAAAAACTTAAGTGAGAACTTTTATCATTTCTGAAGAAATATGAACTTCCTCAACATTTATCTGCAGACAAAAGATTCAGATGCAGACAGGCTATACCGCATGTTCCCTTACATAATCCCACACATTTCTAGTTGGAACAAGAGTTTACTGGATAAAAACTTAATCCAATGCTCTCGTTTACTTCTTTCCTTACCAAACTTGCAATAGGTTTAGTTATTTGAAAAGTTATTGGATTTTTCAAAGTGGCCGGAAAGCATTCCAGTCTTCTTCAGTTGTGTAATGATTATCAATGAAACGTTTATTTCCCCCAGGATTTCTATTTATCAAAAAGCTTATTCTCGATTTGAGAATATCATTATCTGTAGCTGCAATATTGTTTTATGAACTAAGTTGACTACTTATTTTCATTCTCCACCAGATCACTAGTAATAATTGTTCACAAAGTTAATCAGTTAGATTTGTAAAACAAGTAACGTGGTGTTTAGTGAATACCATCAAAAGACATTAACGTGATCCAGATAAAAATGGGAAATTGTCACTGCAAGACTGGCCACCAGAAGTTGAAAATAATCAGTTTTTAACACTTTACATACAAAGAAATGAATGTAGAAACATTAAATTTAAATGATATGTACACATAATGTATTGAATAAAAATTTAAGTTTACGTACGATAAACTCAAATGATTTACAACACAAAGCAATCTTGCTCAAAAAGTCCATTTTTTGTAAAAAGAATAATCACACTTTTATGCAGTAAAATATCATAGAAATATAACAATGAAATTTTGATAAGGGATATGCCCACCTCTATCTAAAATGCATTAGCAGCATCAATATTTCATGTTAAGTAGTCGGTTACCAAAATGAGAAACTAAGACCAGGGATGGAATAAGCAGTTTTCCATGCTCTCCAACAGACTTTGGAAGAGGACTTAAAGCAGCGACCTGTCTACCAAGATAATTTCAGAGATGCTAGGAGATTCAGGTATGAAGGTCAAGCTGGCTATGCCATTTGCTCCAAACCAAGACCTTCAAGATATTTCGCAGTAACTACAGTTTGATAAGGTCATGTGTTATCCCTCAGAATGAAATCATTGCCTATTGCACCAGCATCTGGGCAGAATATGCCTCAAGGATCCCATTATCTTTCACCAGTCAGTTTTTCTCTAGAAGACATGCAGAGCAGTGTGACCACTGAAAGAGATTCCTGTCAAAACCAGTATCCTCCTCCCCCCATTAACAAAATCTTTCCATAGCATTGGTTTGATAACTGATGCTTTGTTCCCTAAAGATCAGCATACATCTTGAATCGCTCTCCCATGTGATTGACTCCTCTGTAAAATTTACAGCAGTTGATTTAATTTGATCATTTTTCATACTTTAACACTAGTATGCTAGGAGCCAAATATTTAGACTTCAAATAATTACATGCTAAGGTGGAAATAAAGCTTAAGAAATATTTGAACAAAATTTCACAGTGCAAACCATTAAACTGCTAGTAAAGCATTTTGGTTTAGTACACATCAAAATTTATCTAGACCACTACAATGCAATATTAAATGTTAAACATTAAATATTTTACAAAATTATCATAGGTGTTAGAGCCTACAAGGAGCCCTGTAGCTTTTCAAGCCACTGTTTGGCTATATCAACATTTTCCACCATCAATAAACAATGTTTAATTAAAACTTAAATTTTTATTTTCCTTTGATCATCTTAGAAATTACAAAACTGGAGATTCTTAAATGATTATAACCTCTAAACTAACGGGCAGTATTCCATGAAATTTTGACACACTGTTTGAAGGTTAGTACTACACAGAAATCATGTGGGTCTTAACAGTGTTGCCATATGTCCTATTGGGTTGATTGCTTTTATGGTGCAAGGTCCAAGAATGGACATGCTGTGCCAAGACTAAGATTTTTATAAACCCAAACATTAAAATTTTAAAAACAATAAGTATAGAACAACCTAAAAATCTAAATATATATAAAATACAAAAATATACAGGATTACAAAATTTTAAATACAAATTAAATAAAATTTAAGGTACTCAAAAAGCAAATATGTTTCCATGGAGTGGCTTCCTCATCAAATCAAACATTGTTAAAAAATCTGTTTTGAAAAAATGTAAAACAGTAAGGATTAATAGGGCATGATATTAAAATATAAAATACAAAGATTTAATTCATTCATTGAATAGATGTCAGTGTGGAAACTTGTCTGATATGAAGCTGAGTCAAACGGAAAACATTTTAAAGGTAAAACCGATAATAAGATTGTGTGCAGTTTTTTGGCAACCTGCACGTTCCACAACTCCTGCAAAAGAGAACATATAAAATATTTTTATCTCCTTTCTCATATCTGAAATCGAAATCAATGGTAAATCTGGATCTGTTGTAGCTATTGCAGCTGCTTGTGCTCCCTCATTTCCACCAAGACTTACATGGCTTGGTATCCCACTAAATACAATTTCATATCCCTTGCTGTGTCAGACCAGGATTATGTTTGTGTTGTAACAAATACAATTCATTTTATATGGTCTAGATGTCATTAACGAATATTATATATCTTTGGTAAGATTGGGTATTAAAATAATTACCTTCAGGTTGTGAGAGAAAGGTATTAGTGATAAGCTGGTTGAGACAAGTCAAAAATAAGGTATTTCATAAAAAATGTCTTATGATAAATGCAATATAGAATTGCCTATTTTATTTCATTAAAATATTTCTGTTACCATAAATTTCGAAATTTATTATACATTCTATAAGTTTTTCAGTTAAGTTCCTGCATAAAAGTTAATTACAAGATATGCTTTAAGAAATTTTATCAATTATCAGACCTAAGAAAGTAAAAATAAACTAATATACACATATTAAACCTAAGCTAATTCTGAACTTTTTTATAACCTAACTATGAAATATGTCTTGAACATAAAGCTATTATAAGCGTCTTGTACATAATTCAATGAAAACTGAAGCATCACTGATTACAGTTGCTTAGGAGATTTTGTTTTCAAAAACTAATCTATACTATTTCTTAAGTTTTCATTGAATATAGAGGACCATATATATATATATATATATATATATATATATATATATATATATATATTAAATAAAAATCTGATTCAAATCAGTTCTGCTATTAAACGACAAACTGATTTTTCCTAACAAACAGTTTCTGCAGAACATTGTTTTATTAAAATTGTACCATCAAATACAAATAAAACCAATAAAGACAAATTTTATATAAAGTAATTTCATGCACATGAATAGGTGAAATCTTAAAAGGAAATTTTCCTACAAATTGTCTGCCATACTTCCACAAAATTTTTATATGCAATGCATCACGTATAAACAGAAATAAATATATAAATGGAATTCAAAGTTAAACTGAAAAACTTAATATTGCTTTTGACAATATTATCAACAATGTATTGTAATTAAGGTATTGTTTTTGTAAAAATAATTTTCCAGAGTCCAATGAAAAACTATATCAGTCATTTTTCAGATTGATCAGCTATGGTGACTAAAGATTTCATTTTACTAAATTAGACAAGTTTTAAATCAAGAAACTCACCGAGTTTCCATTTGATATTTTACATAAATTACTTCGTCTGCACAAAAATCTTAGTATACACAGAAGCTTAAATTTTTAGACAATAAGATGAAAACAAATTAAAATAAATTGCTTGTATAACAAGATCATTCACATCAATCTAGTTGAAAAAATCATAGAATCAACCAGAATACTTAAATTTTTCTTAAATAAAATATTGATATCAAGATCTCAGAATATTTAACTTAAAATTTATAAACAAAAGTTCCTATAATATCAACAAGCATTTAGGTTCACATAATCATTATCTTACATTTCAATAAATGTTATTAATTAGCTTCCATAATTAAATGCATACCAAATAATTGGCTTGTATTTTACATTAAAGTGACCTTAAACATCTTTTCAAAAGGCAAACAACTTTATAATTAATGAGAAAAATTTCAATCATATATAAAGAAAATAACTTCATTGAAAAGCATTTTATAAATAAAAATAATTGTCTTGAGTTTTAATCATCTGTTCAAAAAAACTCTAGCAACACTTAGAAATAACATGTTTAGAATCGAAACATCATTTAATAAGCAGTTGTTTCAAATCTTTTTTTATACAAGCATGACATTCCCATACTAATATTGGTTACCTCAGATTTTGTTTTATCAGTAGCAAATTTTATCCAATTCTTAACCTTCAAATTATCCAACCATACAATTGGAAGTTTTTCTTTGGTTTGAAAGATTGTAAGATTCTTAAAAGTAGAGGTTTCAATGGCATTGTTTCCTGGATGTCTCCAGACATGACCACCCTCTTAACCTATTACTCCACAGGGCCTGTGTTTTCAAATAAGTTTTTGTGGATATCATACATTAATGGTGGGAACCAGCGCAAAATATTTCATTTTACATAATATAAATAAATATAAATAGTTACAAATATATACAATATAATTAAAAATATATACAATATAATAAATATTCAAATCAATAGATGGCCACCTTCTCACCAGTGAAACTTGGGAAGTAGTCCATGTGCTCCCCTGTCTCATTTCTGTACAAGTAGACCCGCTCACCTAGCCAGTAAGCGAGGGGCCTACATGTCAGCCTCCCACTCCTGGTCCGATAGAACTGCTGAAAAAATAATGATGTATTTTATAAAGATGCTATAAAGCAACAGTTGGATGACACAAGCAAGACTTTAAAAGTCAACGTTAAACAGTTCTGAAAATTTTGTTTTTTACTATAATATAAGCATATAATAACTATTTGACATCAGCTAGTGGGTGACGTAACACTATTGAGAGCCATTCTAGTTTTTACACATAAATAAATCATTACGTAAAGAAAACAAATGCTTCAATGTATACATGAAGACAAAAAGGACAACGTTTCTTTTTGTGCAATTTTCAAATAAATTTAGAGTCAAGCAATACTTGCACTACATTGGTAAGTGTAATGACCCAAGACTGCTGTAATGCATTTTAACATTTACCTTGCTATCACCATTTGGGAATTTTTTATTGATAGGGGATCGTTTTTACATGTGGTAAGATAAAAACCTGAAAAAACTAAAACACCCACCCAACATTATATAAACTCCGTGGCAGCCCATGTGGGCCAAGGCCTATGGTACACATATCACTGTTTTCAAAGCATGTCTCGAGTAGGTGGTCAGTCAAAAGCAAAACACACTGTTTAGTTCCCAAGTATGCTTGGCATTCAATTCAACACACTAAAGGGATGAAAGGCTGAATCAACCTTGCCCAGCATGTGGATAGAACCTTGGACCTATGGGCTTAGTGGCAGCGTTTAACACTCCCACTAAGCTACTGGCTACATATATACATAAGCCACAAATATAACATCTTGAAAAAAGTTTCAACAGATAATGTTGTCACGGATTATTTGTAAGATATTACTCATTTTAGATTTTGTTTAGATTGAGGGAGGAGGTTCTCTCTTTTTTTATATGGCTTTTTCAAATATATAATTCATTTTAATTTATTTTAATTATTTACTGTGTACATCTTTTGTGTTTAGTAAAATTATTTTTCATACAAGTGATCTTGTTTACTTTCGAGAGCCATGTTTTAAATGCACTTCTTCAACTTTAGATATTATTTAAATTATTTTTTCTTTTAATGATGAATGGGCCATAAAATGATCATGTTATTTTTAGTTTACAAAATAGATGATTTGATGTATTGGATCACTGCATTTTGCACCATCTGTGCAATTTGGGAAGACTGCCAGGGTAGAATCTTTGCTTTATATTTTTTACATGTGAAATAAATTCAAAATATACCTTGAAAAGTTTTTAAAAAATCAATTTCTTGTACAGAGTGCTGTTTCTAAGCTAGCAAATCAGTGAACACTTAATGAGAACTGAAGAATTTGATTTGTTAGAAGACTGTATAGATCAACTTACTTTTAAAGTGAAAAATTAAAACAAATTGAATTCCTAAGTAGAAGAATTCGAAATTGATTTGTGAACTATTCATGATTATACTGAAAAAACATCACTAACACTTTTACCAGCCAAATGTCCTGATTTGACCAAGACAATCTATTTCCAAAATCCTGGAGTCCCAGCCATTTTACTCTAAGTCCTGGTAAAAATTCAATTTATTTCTATAGATGATCAAACAAGTGTAAAAATAATTAACTATGAAGGATTGTTTAAAATAGTATGTCATTTGTTTCTATACAGTACAAAAAGTGGAAACCCTAGAAGAATGATGGTGATCTAAGACTGTGCCCCAGGCCCCTTCATCAGATAGATTTCACAAATCTAATAGAAAGTTTATTATTGCAAAACAGAAGGCCACCCCAAAGAAGTTTTTGCTATGGGCCCCAATTAGGCCAAGTTGAACCCTGGGTCTGCTAACAAGTAATATCATAGTCTTGTGTTGCCAATCATGGTCAATTCTTGTGAAAAGAAGTCTTTGTCTGACTTTGAGTCCAAATATTAAATATGATAATCAGAGATACGCAGTTTGATTTCTCTGGAAACTAGATGAACAAAATTAAAACAATAGAGAAACTGCTGAAGCAAGATTTGACTAGTTAAGAAGATTGTACAGAAATCCAAAATTATATGAAGAATATCGAGAAGTGGCTGGCAACAATTGCATAAATCCTGGAATTATTGAGTTTATTCCCAATAAACATTAAACTGAAAACTTTATATTGTATCTATCCTATACAAAAATCATTCAGGATGGTCATACAACAACTAAATTAAGTTTGGTTTTTTTTCTTTTATGCTTCAGTTGAGTCATGAATTTTCTTTGAATGAACGTTTGCATGTTGATTCAAGCATGTATCCAAAAATGTTTGATATACTTTTGACATAGACTTAAGCCTATAGCTTAAATCTATATATCAAATGAATATGATACGCAATAATGAATATGACTGATATGCATGTGACATTTCTATTATTATTTATGACATTTGGACAAGCCAAGCTCATTAGCTGACAGCTAGGTGAAATTAAGTCAGAAGGGTGCACCTTTTGACTATTCATAGCACAACAAAGGTAAAAGTACATCTTTGCTTTAAGACTCCTCAGATAGCACTACCAGAGGACTCAGCTACTCAATTTTGATTTAATCTAGGGGGAGTAAATTTTCTCCAGACCATTACTCTCATGATAACTGCTTAGCAATCAACCACAGAACATTAGATTCCACAGATTTAACAAGCACGTTTATTGCAGGTACTTGGTGGGTCTTTGACAGCATTGGGAATCGAGCTCAGCCTTGCAGACAGAAAGCCAATCCTCTAACCACTAGGCTACCATGGCTTCTGCAACAATTCTTTTTGAATATTTCAGTACATGAAGAAGATAAAGTCGTTAAATGATTTTTCTTTACCAAGAACCACCAGATAATTCTATACAACCTACAGTTTACATTTTCACTAGAATTACCATCAGAATAAATAGTAGCCATTTTTTATTGGCAGCAACAATTAAACATTTAATAAAGTATTTTGAAAAGAATGCCGAAATCATTTTGTTCTTAAAAGATAATATATATGTGAATAATATAATAGGAATCCTGAGACTGTAGAACAATCTTTATTTGTACATTTTTACGAACTTTATTATAGAAAAGAATCTAAACGCATTTTCAATGAAGCAAATTTACAGTGAAAAAATTGGGGGAACGAATTTTAAAGAAATTATGAAGAAAGAACAATATATTTGAAATTGAAGGTTTCTAAATCATAGGAGGAGAAAATCTGATTCCTTATCGTATTTCTAATCCCATTTCCTGTCTTATATTTCTAAGATTTCCTTCTCCTATGATTTTAGAATCTTCCAAACAAAATTGTGGTTATAGAGTAAAATAGTAAATATTTACTTTATTTTGACTTATGTAAATTAATTGAGTTTGTGTCATAAAGAATAGACCCTAAAATATTTATACTACAATTTTTAGCTGTATGACCCATTAGCCTTTTCACGACGGGGCACCTTTGTTTAAGACGCGCGTTTGAATTCCAATACTGGGGCTGGTATTTGTTGTCCAGCTGATGGCACTAAGTTATCATTCCCTTTGGGTAAATATACAACTGTATTTCAAGCAGAAGTCTTTGCCATTCTTATGTGCAGTAGAATATGCTTGGACAGAAACTATTCTCGTAAAAGAATAATCATCTGCTCTGACAGTCAAGCTGCATTACTAGCTCTACAGAAGTCTACTATAACTTCTGTTCTTGTCTGGGAATGTTATATCACCCTGTGTAAATTAGCTAATAATAACCCCACCACTTTAATGTGGGTGCCTGGGCACTCTGGTGTTCCTGGCAATGAATTAGCTGATGAGCTAGCAAAGACTGGATCAACAACTGACTTTTTTGGTCCTGAACCAGTACTAGGTATTTCAAAAGAATTGATCAGAAAGAATGTCTTTGATCTCTTCAGAAAACAACAGTTTATGAATTGGCACAATGCCAATGATCAAAGACAAGCAAGGCTATTAAATAGCACGTGCCCTAGCAAAAGCAACAAGAATTATTAAAGCTCAATAGAGACAGTCTAAGGAAAGCAGTGGGGCTACATACAGGACACTGCCACCTTAAAAGACATCTCACGATAATGGGAGTTTCAGATGATCCCACTTGCAGAGGTTGTCATTATATGGAAGAAACTTCAATACACATCTTATGTGAATGTGAAACCTTTTCTGCACATCGATTTGAACACCTGGGTCAGCACTTCATTGAACCTAGGATGTTACAGGAAATTCCTGTAAAATGTCTGCTGAACTTTGCTTCAGCCACTGGTCTCTTCAAATAGGGCTTTCTGAGAAGTATAGTACAATAGATCTATGGTCGCGGTGTTAGGTTCTTTTGAACCACCCTAATTTTAAATCTAAGACGCTGTTCAGGACGAAGCTGAAGTGAAAGGAATGATATTACAGGACGGGGGTTTTTCTCCGCTAGGCCTGACTTAAGAAAAAAAATTCGTAAATAATAAAGTTAAAAGTCCTATCACCGTGATTTTTTGTGGCATTTTAGATTATCACATAATCTATCTTATAACATTAAAGCTAGACTTTAATAATGTTTTTCCTTCAATTTATATGAAAATATATGTATAAAAAAGTTGTTTACTTTGAGAAATAATTTTCGACAATGCAATTCTAGTTTTTCCAAAATTTTAATTGACAAAACACTTCAACATATTTGCAAATTAATAAAAACTATACAAGGGCTATTTACAAGAAAAAATAACAAAATTTAAAATGAAGACTGAGTATGGAAAATCTCAAATCACAGAGAAACGCAAAGTCCGAAATTGCATGATTTGCAAGTATAAAATGTTTGTTGTGTTTTCTTTTCTTTCATCACGGTTTGTGAGCAAACAATGCACTTTCTGCGACTTTTTTCTTTCTTTTTGTTCAAATTAAGGGTAGGAAAATGCCTACCAGATAATCCTCGCCATAACAATCTGGAGTCGCGAATTTTCGAAATAACAAGAAAAGTGAGCAAATATAACCGAAAGCAGTAAAAACTGTAACAAAGCTGACGCTAAAACCCTAAAAAACTTCCAATAGTAGCGAAAAAACAAAATAAAAAAAGTGTTCAGAGAGCTATCAGAAGCGAGAGTGCTTAAATCACGTGGATACTTGAAGAGCCAAGCTGTGTTTGTTTACATTGAGATTTCCTCTCTCCCCACCCACATCTAATAATCAAAATACCAAAAAAAAGCAGAAATACGAAAAAAATGAGGGTCAGAACACTAAAACTACATTCAGTTTAAAAGTAATGGACACATAGTGCCATCTAGTGATTATTAAAAATTGTTCCAGCTTAAAATGCATATATGCACCGCCCGGCCCTCACTTTTGTCTGTGCGATATGCATATATGCACCACCCGTCGCGAAGAGGTTAAGATTTTTGATACCATTTACTTTATGTAACAAATGTTTTATGCAAGTTTGGTATTCAGGTGTAAAAACTGAATTGATAAACTTTCGATTTAGTTTCAGCTTGGAAAAGCTGGTGCACTAAAATGTCCAGACTGATAAATGTTTCTGTGTCACGCTATTTTGCTGGAATTCCACTTGATAATTTCAAAAGTCTTCAGCTACAACTTTATTCAGATTCTAGTGCAAAAGCTTAGTTTAATAAAAGCAAAGCAATTATTGCTGCTACTAAGAAATAAGCAGCTCACCAAGACTGGAGCCTATGGCAGCTTATTCTCAATTAAACTCAGTAGTCACATTTTCAAGACACTATACTTAAGACATATCTTGCTATTATTAGACAGATTTGAAAATTGCCTACTTTTGGGTTAAAAGAATTCCTGAAAAATTTTAATCCTTTATTAGAAATAGAGTTAAAGAGATTCACAAGCTATCGTTACCATCAAGTTGATATCATTGCCCAGGAACAATGAATCTAGCTGCCATTTCAAGAAGAGCTAAAATGCAATTGCTTGAAGATACTTCTTGACTGCATGGACCAGAGTGGCAACAACTTGGAAGAGTACTAGCCAAAACCTGAAAACACTAATGTGGAGGAATCCAATTATCTCAAATACAAGAAAAAAACTAGTCAGGTCCTCCAATTAAAATGTTTAGTTTAACTGGCAAATCCGATAGGTATCAACAAATAGTTTTGAAAATTTTGTACGAATTATTGTTAGGGTAAACAAATTTATCATGAAGCTGAGGAAAAGTAATATTCAAGGCTCATAGTAAAAACAGAAGAACTGGTTGATGCAGAAAACTATTGATCAGAACAGAACAAGAGATGTAGTTTAGAGAAGGTAAAGAGTTGAGAGTGTAAAAAATTGAAAAGCTGTCCCTAATTATTTGTAGGATTTCATTAACTTTAGATTGTTTCACTTGAAGGAGAAAGTTCTCTCCACCTATACATTCCTTTATCTTTCTCGAATATATAGTTGTTGTAAATTTGTGTGAATTGTTTACTGTATATTGTACTTTCCTGAGCTATGTTTAGAATACACTCTTTCGATTTTATTTGAATTTAGATTTTTCTTTTCTACTCATTTCATGCAAATGAAATCGAGTCCAGGATCTCATTACCTGATAAGCACTCTCCTTCAATTAGGTCACAATGGGTCCTTTTATAGCCATCTGTTGTTAAACTAGACATTTTTTTATAAGATTTCAAGTCAGAAAACAGATTTCATGTTCTTGCTCCAGTCTTTCCCAAAGTGGGCGATAACGCCCCCTTGTGGGCGTTTGAGACCTAGAAGGGGGCGTTAAGGGGCCCAGAAAAAATGGGGGCGTTGACGTGGGTTAGGGGGCGATGGTAGATTTGTAATTTGATTTACTTTATATTTTAAATTTCACTAGAATTAAAACCTACCTACTAAATAACGAATACTTAGTTTATATTCCTACCCTGTATGATGGTATAAAAACTTAAAAATACTTAACATAGATTTCGTAAATAGACCGCACGCCGTATGCACGTACGTTGTAAAATGACGAAAAGCATACAGCTGTGTAAATGCATGAATTGCCAAATGTGGCAAACATTCCGGGGATAAAGACTAACTGCGGGAGCCGGTGCACTTATGATGTTGTGCTCCGTAGACGCACTGTCCGTTTTCGTTTGCAGAAACCATCAGCGCTTTTTCGCATGCGTCAGGTCTACTTCGAGTTCATCAAAATAGGGTTGAGACAAAAGAGAAATGTTTACTTAACATGCGTGCTTCTGAAAAACCGGTCTGAGGAAAAATCCAGCGTATCCATCCATCCCAGCGTATCGCCCCTTTTCAGAATAGAATGGTCGACAGATGGCGGTTTTGCAATACGAAAATGGACTGTACGTCGTAGCAATCGGCTGGTTCATCAATACTTGTCCTAACTTGCTCAGTACGATTGAGCGTTGAAAGAGATAAACGAGTTTGTGTGTGTTTACCTTATTCCTGTCGGTGCTTGCTGTATTTAAATCCTATATAAAAGCTCGCAATATTTCTTATATTTTCATTAGTGGTTTCGCTCGCTATCTTTAAACGAGTATTTAAGTTCAACATTTTATTTACATATTTTGTTTTAAAAAAAGCCATGTCGCAAGCAAAAAAGAAGAAACGGCAATACAGTGCAGAATATATTAAATATGGATTCATTGAAAATTCGACAAACTCATCTTTGCCTTTGTGCCTTCTTTGTTCAAAAACATTTTCAAACGAAGCGATGAAGCCTTCAAGACTTCAAGATCATTTAAATAAAATGCATCCAGATAAGAAGGACAAAAATGTAGCCTATTTTCAAGATCTGGAAAAGAAGCATAATGCTCAGCCAAGTGTATCGAAACTTTTTTCGATGGCTGCTAAGCAAGATGATGATGGACTTCGAGCTTCATACAATATCTTTCTGTTAATTGCTCAAACCGGTAAACCACACACCATCGGAGAAACGTTAATTTTGCCGGCGATAAAAGAAGTTATAACTACTGTGCTCCGTAAACCGGCGGCAGATATAATTCGAAATTCTCCTTTGAGCAATAATTCTGTGCAAAGACGAATTGATGAAATGGCTGAATACATTGAAGAGTCATTGTGCAATCCTCTGAAGACTAGTCAATTTTCAATTTAATTGGATGAGTCCACTTTACCAACTAATGAAGCATTGTTGTTGCTTTACGTGAGGTTCATTAAAGATGAAAAAATATGTCAAGAACTTTTATTTGCTAGAAATTTAGAGACAGACACAAAAGGAGAAACCATATTTAAAACACTGTAAAAGTTTTGTGATGAAAAAGGAATTCCCTTGAAGAATATTATATCAACTGCTACAGATGGTGCTCCAGCTATGACAGGGTGTCAAAAAGGCTTCATGTCGTGCTTAAAAAACAAAATTCCTGATGTGATTGATGTACATTGCGTTATACATCGACAGCATTTAGTTGCTAGAAATTTAAGTGAACGACTGTTTCAATCATTGAAACATGTCATCAGAGTAGTCAATAAAATCCGAAACAACTCTTTAAATGGCAGGTTATTTAATCAGCTTTGTGTTGCTAATCATGAAGATTTCAACAGATTGATCTTTCACACGGAAGTGCGTAGCTGCTCTTACACAAGAAGAATATCGGCACACGTGAGTTCCATAATTTTCCCAATTTATCAGTATCCTGCAATAACGACGACTTGCTCGTCTACTGTCAATATTTGGAAAATCTTCACAGTGATTTCATTGAAAGATTCCATGACATTTTGAAATTGGAAATACCAGACTGGGTGTTAGATCCTTTTTCAAATGTCAACATAGCAATATCACCCCAGCTGGAAGAAGAACTTATGGAACTGACAACGAACGAGGAAATAAAAATCAAATTTAAAAATGGCTACCAACAATTTTGGCGACAAAAGTCAATTCCGCAGTTGTACCCTGGATTGTGGTTTATCGTTCAACAATTTTTGATATCATTCCCATCGTCATATTTGCGTGAAAGAGGATTTAGCACTGTTACAACGCTGCTTACTAAAAAGAGAAATCATTTTCAAGTTACCAAACGTGGCGACTTACAACTGTTTTTGAGTAAAATCCCACCTGATATCAACAAACTTGCTAAAAATCATCAGATTCATTCATCCCATTAGATTAGTTTACAAACTAAAATTGATTACCTATCTATTGTTTTTTTTAATTTGATTAAAATCTATTATTAATATTATAAGTTGCGTTTTAATTGCTCTCACTGGTAAAAATTTCTAGTTAGAATGTAAGTTTAAACACCAGAACCGACCAATATAGCACACTATAACTAAATTAATTAAAGTAATGAAATTGTGGTTTTTAAGTTTTAGGAGTGTATAAAAAATGGGGGGGGCAATGAAAAATAATTGATTTTCAAAGGGGGCGGTAGAAGAAATAAGTTTGAGAAACATTGCTCTACTCACTAAATTACAACTAAGAAACAAAATGACTTACAGGTGGAGGAGGACTGACAGCTTGAGGCTGGGAAACAGCATGGACGGGTGGCACTGATGAGGAAGGTGACCTGTAGTAACATTTTGGTTACAAAAAGTGCTTACAATAATGCAAATTATAAAATAAAGTTGAATATTCAATCGAGTAATTGCAATATTGCAAACTGTAGTTTACCATAAATACATAATACATGAAATGTAATTTACACCTGTGAAGAAAATTCTAGAAATATAGATAGTATATTATGGCTTGTTAACATAAACATGCTCGTTGATCAATTTAAAACAATACCTGATATGGTTTTTCATATTACTCTTAAATCTGATGCATGTGGCTAATATTCTAACAATAAAGTATAATTGTTTGAAGCTTGTTTTAATGTGTGATAGAACTTACAAAACTTGCAGATTGTAAATAAATTTATTAACGAGATTAAACATAAATAGAGTTACAATGTTATTCAATGTATTCACGATTCTTTAAAACAATAGTTTAAATGATTTTTACATTATCTTCCTCTAAAGTCAATGTTGAAAGTGTTCGGCATCATTCTGAATAGAAACCTAAGCACATCCAAGTGAGTGAAATGGTTATATATTGAAACTAGTAGTAATAATTTTGCATTTCTAGTGAAGTAATAGAAGATTGGAATGTGTCCAAGTACATTTCGAAATGCATGGTTTCAGTAGACAACTAACGAGTTATTCTCATTAAAAATTAATAACTTGCTTTATGTAGACTAATCATTTGTTTTGATTCATCTTATGATAAGAGTTGTCAAAATTAAAAATAAAAACGATCAAAGTGGATGATTTACTCAGATCAATTGCAAAGAAACAAATGAAAAATTATTAATGATGTACACATGAATTTACGCTTAAAAACAAATTTTTGCATTTGCACAGTGAAAAAAATTAACTGCCTCACATCGAATACAAATATTAAATTAGTACTGATGTAAAAAGCTTGCTATTTATCCATATGAGTTCTGTAAATTTGTCTACTCAAATTGATAATATTCTATTCTTCATGAAAAAGAATCTAAATTTAATCTCTGTTAGTCTCGATGTGAAGGAACACATTTGGGCACATAAATTTCTTTTTTCAGCATGAAAACTAAATCTCACTAATGAACACTTGGACAGCTATATTCAAATGGCAGCCATACCTACTCTTTCTATACATTAAAAAAACTTGATATTGTTCAAAATGTGTGTACCATGTTTATTAGCTTTAATGAAAAAACAGTCCTATTACAATTGTTATTAATAATTACACTTTGGTCCTTTTTCTTTAGTATGTGTGTGCAATTTTATTTCCTTGTTATATAAATTATACACACAATATAATTAACTTTATATTTACTAGAAACAAATTTAGAGGCAACAAGGAAATGTGAGATTTTCCTAAAGGAAAGTTGATAATACTTTGTTGGTAATAGGTCTTAACCATAGTAGGATTTAAAAATTGCAAGTTATCAAAAAGTTCAAAAGTATTGGATCCATTTGGTTGTTCACTGAATAATTGTCAAGAATTTAATGGAAAATCGCTTAAAGGAATGGAAAGGAAATTATATCAGCAATTTTTAATTCCCTTAAATTCTAAATAAAACAAGATACAATTCATTATATTATTATAAAGTTACAAAAGACAAGATGTAGTTTATTAAAAATTAACGTCGATCTCCAAATTAACTTACTTGAAGTATTTTTCTCCCAAAATCCTTATAATGCATAATTGCTGGTGATAAAGAAAAAATATAGCATCTGACAATCATTCACTAATTTCTAAGTGTGAAAAGTGTAATTTGTCATTCTGAAAAATATTTTCTATATTTGATAGTTTAAAAAACATTGTTTATATCTTCTACAGAGAAGATGTTTACACTTTTCTTAATATAATGCTGATCAAAATTGCACTGGAACATAGTTGAAATTATTCCTGACATTTATTAGCTTTAAAGTTGTATGATTGAAAATACTCCATCTCAGAAGATTTGATTTTAGCTAATAAATGTGAGTTTGCTGTGATTTTCTCATATTATGTATATTATAAACATTGAATGTGACAGCTGATATTAAGGATAAATTAGCTGCAGGATTCATTTTTACAACAATATGTAAGTATTGTCGTAGTGTAATACGACATAACCAAACCCTGAGAAAATGTGTGTGTGTATTTTTATTGCACTTTAAATTTAAGAGTTTCCTCTTTTCCTTTCAACCTAAGCGGGAATAATATAAAGGAAAGGATGTAATAAAAATTGGCACAATGAAACAAGTGCAATAAAAGAATAAATTTTCCCTTTCGGAAGGGATGAGTGATCTGGAGGAAATTGCAGGCAAAGTATATTGTTTTATGATATGTATTATTTGTAAATCTGACCAGTCGGGAATGAGGGGGAGAGATTTCTGACCTATCCCATAGAAGTATAGGAGGAACTACAGAACTTTGGAAAACCAATGGTGTAAAGAGGAGGAGCTAAGCCGAAAATTATGAAGAGTTAAAAACTGCATCAAAACACAGAGAAGACACACAGAAGCCCCAGAGAAGCCCGACATAGAAAAGGAGTCCACAATTGAGGACTAGGTCCTCATTGAGCATAAGAAGATGCTAAAACGATTTTAGTTGTATACAAAATATAAACCCACATTCCAGAAGGAACCCTGCCTCGAATTTCCAGAATGGAGCTGCAGATGTCCGCCAAATAGACGAACAGAATAGAAACGACAGAGTCTGAGAAGAGATACCAGAGAAAGAGAGAAAAGAGGGAAAGCCCATGAGCGAGGAGCAAGCCAAGCGAGATCCTGAGCCGGTAATGCCATTGACGTTGGGAGAACAACGGTTACTTCAAAAAGGGGTGAGTCTGATCTCTCGTTCCTCGTCCGTCTGGTCACACTCAGTTATGATGATATTAATGTGTAATTGTCATAAAACAAATAGTAATTTTAGAATCTCTATTGTTTAATCAAGAATGTTTTGATTGTAAATGTAAATTTCTCTTGTAAATAAGTTACTAAAATAAATTATTAAGTTTTATTGTATTTTGTTTTGAATTTATCTCTGTCATTCAATTACTTGAAAAACGAATCTGGGTTTTCCTCGGGATTCTTCGAAAATTACCGAGTTCACCACAACATAATTTGGTGCCGTGACCCTATTTTTTTCTCAGACAAATAGGCACATATTTTGGTGCCGTGATTTTTTTTTCTGCAGACAATACATAATTTGGTACTGTGTTCATTTGTGCAGACAACGAGCACATAATTTGGTGCCTTGAGTTATTTTAATCATGAATACAAAAAAATTTTTGGTCTTTTGGAAATAGTTTTGACTGAGAATTAAAAATCAAAGGGAAACAATGATTGGAGACAGAGAGAGTTCAAGATTATTATAACTTTTTTTTAAAGTTATATATCCAATTTAGTATAATGAAACATTAATGTTGAATTAACAAAAGCAGAATTGGGTCAAAGTTATTGAAATGTATTAGCAAATTGTGTTCATAAAACTTGATACTTCTTTGAAATTCTTAAATTAAAATATTTGAAAATAAATTCTATGATAAAGATATAACAATGTATCGAAACATTTTTAGTTAAGTGTGACAAAAAAAAATGCATGAATAGAAGTGTCTAAATTATAATGGAATACAAATATTGTTTGTTATTTTTTTTTCATATTTATAATAATAATGTCAATACAAGCATTTGATAAATACTAAAATATATTATTGTCATAAATAAATGTATAAACATTGTGTAATTAGTAACATTATACACATAGTATAATTAGAAACAATTATTTACTGTATATGTGTTTAGTTTCATTCTTTTTATTGTTAAAAGTATTTGATAAATAGTAGATGATAAGTTAAATAAGTTATTAGTTAATGAGTATATGCATATGTATGATACGGGTAAAGACTGAGAGAAAAGCAAAAGTAAATAATATTAATGAAAATTAAATAATATATTCCATATTTTTTTTTAGAGTAATTCGAATTCACATAATGCCTAGGTATAATAGTAGGAGAAATAGGGAAATTTCCCCAGAAAATGCAGACTCTGTTCATACTCGCATGAATGCTAATTCAGCTTGCCAACCAAATATGGCAATGATTCAAGTGATTTCAACCTTTGATGGAGATAAGGAATCTTGCAAATTTTGGTTTGATCAGTTAGAAAACGTTGCTGCAATGGCCAATTGGGGTGATAGTGAGAAAATTACGATTTTAAAATCGAAATTAATATGTCGAGTGTAATACGACATAACCAAACCCTGAGAAAATGTGTGTGTATTTTTATTGCACTTTAAATTTAAGAGTTTCCTCTTTTCCTTTCAACCTAAGCGGGAATAATATAAAGGAAAGGATGTAATAAAAATTGGCACACACATTTTCTCAGGGTTTGGTTATGTCGTATTACACTACGACAAGTATATATAAGTAATATATGACTAAATACTATAGCACTTTATATTACAATTATAAGAATGAGTACTTACACAAATACATCCCCACTCGACGAGCATGTACTGAAAGAAAAAATTTTAGATTACAAAAACTGAAAAATCAACATTATAAATTAATGCCCATATTTAAATGTAATATAATTCATTATACTTACACAAATGTGTCTGAATTTGAGTCAAAATTACATGACCTAAAAGAAATGAAACACTTGTTAACTAAATCAGATATACAAATCTTTAAAAGTGGAAATTTGAATAATTTAATTTCTTTAATATTTTTGATAAGAACTCTTCTAAACATAAATTTTTAGTTCTTTATTGTAAAACTTAAATTATAAAGTATATATGAGGACTGTCAAATGTCCAAATCTACATGTTGGTTTAATTTTTAAAGCTCAAGCTATCAGATAATTTAAAGGCATAATTCCCAAGTTGCAAACATTATGTATGGATGATGCCTAAAGAAGTTAATCTAGGGAGGGCAAGAGCCTCGCATTCGTAAATGATATGCTTGGCCGTTTCCTCTTGCATGACATTTCCTGCAGATAGGGTCTTGCTGAAACAGTCCCATTTTATGAAGGTGTTTTCTGAAATAATAGTGCCCAGTTATGAAGCCTACGATAAAACGTATCTTCTGCCTAGAGCATCATAGAATTTCAGAGGCAATCCTCACTGATGAGCCACAGAGGATTCTGGTCAGAGAGTCAGTCATGCTAGCAATAGCTTCCTGAATTTCACCAGAAGAATATGGTTTGGAGGTCACTTCAACCTCCTGTGAAGGATTCATTGCTGCCCCTTCACAAGATTTCCTCTGAGTTCCCTTGTCTTTCAGCAAGGTCTACTACAGACGCTTCACCTGCAAATGCAGAAAGGTTTGTTATTTTTTGTGTTTTTTCAGCCACAAGATAATTAATAAGTTCAGGTAATATAACAGTCCACTCAGCATTGCCCGAGTTACTGTGCAAGGCAAAAAAGCTCTAGGAGTTCGCCAGGCAACTAGAGGCTTCATTAAGACACCATTACTGTGCTAAATAGCCCTAGGCACGGGTCGTATAACACCAGGGTTTACGGGAGCTTTTTTGTGGCCTCTGATTCTATATTCAAGATAATCCTGACTTTCCTACAGGACGTTCGACGATCCACCACCTACCGACGCGCCTGGTAGTTACTCAGGACCCAGGAAATCTATTATTTAAAATTTTTTTCCCACAACTTTGATGCAGTATTGTGTTATCTTTACAACCAATTTTAAAACAGAATGCCAAAAAATGATATTTTCGTTAGTAAAATATTAACAGAGGTCCAATATTATGAAATAGCTTTTAAGTCAAACTGCATACCCTTCAGTGAAGTTTTTTTTTTAAGTTTCAAGACTATAAATGATGCAGGGATTTATTGAAACTATTTGCGAAAAACCAAAATGTGGAAAGATTATCTTTATACAATTCTTCAGCATGAACTACAGCTCAAATTTCTACATAAGAGTAGAAAAGTTTGCATTAAAAGAATAAATTAGCTTTACATTGATGGTAAAGGAATATTAATTAGAAAGTATCTTTTTATCAATTAGAAGATTTTTGTTCTAAGCATTTTTCAAACATAGAATATTGGTGCAAAAGGATTATACTACAAGATTTGGATCTTAATAAGAATTTAATTCAGAGTGTCTACAGAATTGAACTCAGCAATTTTAAGTGGAAATCACAAGCTATTGCATTGCAAGTGGACAGACATCTTAATTTCAATTATTTCATAAATATTTTAGTTATTTTGTTCAATAGTATTAAGGTAAATGTTTAGTTTTTCAACACACATAAGACTGGTTTGATTGTCAATCAGCATTTTGTACACTTAAATCCTAATCAGACTAGAACTTTGAATTTTAACTTAGATTCTAAACCACTGCAAATTTTCTCACACAAGATAAAAATTAAAACCATTAACTGTTGAACCAAAATCCAGAATGTTAAGCATTGGGCTGTCAGCTTGGCTATAGCCAAGTTAAGGCATCCGATCATGTTTCGCATAATTTGCATTTAATAATTTACACATCAGAAATCTATAATCAAATTATTAATCAGCAAAAAACTAGTCTAGTGCATATCACAAAGAATAATTAAATTTTAAAAAATATGCTAAATATAAATTGAAGTGATCCTAAATTAAACCAGTCTCTTTCTACTCTAGTCATATCATGAATAAATAAATTGATCAATTCTCTCATATGAAGACAAACAAGCAAAGTATAATCATTTTAAATACCCTTGAAATGTGTATGTATTGAAGCTATTCAGTATCCTTCCAAGCATGTGTAAGAGATTTAAGTTTTTTTTAATCCTACGCCTGACCTTGGTTTTTCATCCATCAGTCTCAGTCGGGCAGCAAAATACAATCTTGAGTTGAATGAAAAGTCATCTTCCATAGAATTTCTAACTGCGACCTCCGAAAGTCCAGGGCAAGTATAAAGGTGGTCACCAGTCATGTCCTCTAGTCAAAAGGGCAGATCAGAGAGTCGTTCAAATCCAAATGGTGAAGGTATTTTTGCAAGTAATCATGCCAATTTTAAGGTGAAAATTAGCCACTCCTACAGCTCTGTGGAGGTTGCACAGAATAGACTTTGTTAGTAAAGAAGCCCATGTTTTCCCTTATGTGCACATCTTGTAAACATTAAGAGATTTAAGGTAAAAAAGGCAATTGTGTGTGATTTTTTAGGAATTAAGTTTTTACATATTTTAATCTTAGTCACATATATTTCAGAGTAAAAACTTAAACAAATAAAAATGATTAATAGGGAATAAGTTTAGAATGATTTTCTTTGAAAAAAAGAAAAACATTAAAATCAAAATAAGATATTTTTTGTCAAAATATCAATACTATAACAAATGTATAAAAAAATTTTTATAAATAAATAAAAATTTCATAACTCACTCTCCAGATACATTGCTACATGCTCTTTTGGTATCTGGACCATCAGATTCCTCTTCAGAAGACTAGACATTAAAAAAGATTAGTTACTAAAGCAGCATTTTAAAAAGCAATTTTATATGCAGACATTAAATCAACAAGGAATGAATTCAAATAAAAGTTGACATTAAATAAAAGTATACTGATCTCTCTACCAGTTGATCAGATCATTTATTGTAGAAAAAGCTATCAATTACTTTTCAGTTGGTAATTATCTTATTCCACTTCTATCACTGAATTTAAAAATACCCAATTAGCAAAATAGTTTGGCCCAATATTGGCAATGTTGCCAATATAACCCCAATAATGGACATCAAGTTTTTACCAACATACAATATGGCATGACTAACCCAATAAATGAAATATCATCTGCAACAAGTTTTCCTGAATATTGGTCATTCCAAGTTAAACCCATATTGGTCTTACAATAGGAGCCAAGATTCTCTCACTATAAGAAATGCCAAGATAAGATAATATAAGATAAAAGGGTGCGACAAACTTTCCCCAGAAAGCCATGAAATGCCTTTATCTTCGGCCTACCGAGATTTTGCCAAAATATATTACACCAAGTTGAATCCAATAGGGCTACCTATTTTAAGATGTTTTAATTGTATTTTTGTGTTTGTAAGAATTAACTAATTGAGATTAATTTTCCTTAATTCCTATACATTTTGGAACTTTGATTCTTAAAGTTTAATTGTTAAAAATTTTATATTGTTTTCTCAACAAACCTTTAATTTTTTTACTTTATCAAGGATATTTTCAGAAATTTGGTTTATTTGTAAGTTGGATTTTTTTAATATTTGTGATAACAGTTTGGTTTTGAAAATTTATTTGAGCTTAAAATTAAAATATTTTATGTGTGTTCATAAACATTATAATTTATTTTTCATTTGTAATTGTTCTGTATTTAACCATGAAACTACTGCAGAATCCATTGTTATTGTTATGTAGAAAATAACAATTTGTTTGATAATAATTATTTATCAACATTTATTTAATCATATATAAATTTCTTATAAATGTATTTACACAATAATATTTGAAAAGTATTGTTACGATTTATTTGACTTCGTAGTATTTTAAAGATGCCCCTGAAATTTAGTTTATTTTTCCTCTACAATGAAATTAAGTATTGATGCAAATAAATGCCGATTTGATAAAAGCTGCTTGTAAGTTTGTTTTTTCTAAATTCAGTTGGAAGAAATATTTGTATTAACTTTTGGTTACCATATTAATGTTTAGTTAATTTCTTATAAATTCATTTTTTAAGAACATTATTTACAAAAGTTGTTTTAAGTCTTATTGTATTCTGATTTATTTGAATTCAGAGCACATATCTTAGGTATTTATATATATATATATATATAATTTTAACTACATTGCAATTATATATACCATATTTCTATACTGTGTTTTTAACATGTTAATACAAATAGTTTCCATTTGATTTATTGATATACTTCATTAAAATTAGGTTTTAGGTTCTTCAATAAAATTAAGTTCAGTAAAATTTCTTTTGCAAACTGCTTAATTGATCAGCTACTCATAGGTAAATTATTTAGCATATGTTTTGATAGAAAATAAAATTTTTACTCTGTAGATTACAATTGTGTGTTGTATACATTAAAAACAGCTTTAAATTTCCAACATAAATTTCACTATGGGTGGATATTCAACTTATTTAAATCAAATTTAAGTATTGAAGAAGTAAGCTAATTATTTACTCTAATAATTAGCCTACTAACAAATAATGGACCTAGATGAAACCACAACTAGCCAATATAGGGACAAGCTTTTTTGCTGTTGAGTAGTTAGTTTTTATTGTCTAGTTATTAAAATAGGCTTTATGGCTAATTTTAATGATCAGCTATAATAATAGTTCACAATTAGGCAAAGCAATTAATTTAAGGACACAATTAATGATACATATTATCAACAGAAATATAATTAAATTTCTTTTAAATACAACTAAAAATAAAAGTACTCTGTACATGCATAAGAATGTCTTCTGTAAAAATATAAGACATTTCATCGATATATATAAAACTATACATCCTGTATATGTGAAGCATACCTATTTGTTTCAACTGCAGTAAAATTTAAACTATCTTCTGAAAAATTAAAAGTTCATCTACTAAAATATTTGTTCAGAAGTAAATGAAGAATTATAAGTTTGACATTTATTTTCGCATTACATTAATCAAAATTTAATGAAACAGAAACAAAATTTTTATATTTGAATTTAGATTCAAATACAGAAATCAGATAAATTATTAACAAATTTTTCTTCTAATTTATCTAATAATTTTGTAAGTTTCTTCAACAATCAAACCTATATGACCTGAAGCCATCAAAATATTTTTCAAGTGACTAAAATAGCAACTGGTTATGATGAAAAAATGCTAAAGTAAAGCTGACTATGCTTTCCTTTTTAAAAAGAGCCAATAAATCTGCTTTTTGCCCAGATTCTCCACTCTAAACATCAATTAATTTTTACAAATTTCAGACATAAGAGCCACAGTTAAATCTTCCTCAACTGCCTGGCGAAATTTGAGCAGGAAAAAGTTTAGCACTTGAAAGGTGAGAAAATCCATGGTTACAACTGTTGTGTCATAGCAGGCTTCTGAGACACTCATTTTCATCATACAACAATTACATCACAAGGACAAAATGGTTAATCACTACCCCTTTATATGTACGCAGTTAACAAAAACAAAATTCATTCTGAAAAACAATGCATCTGAAAAATTTGTGATTGTTATTTATTTAACAATAGGAGTAAGCTAAGAAACTTAGTCATTGCAAATTAACTATTACTAAAAGTAAACAAATACAATGTGTAAGCTTTTAAAGTAATTGGCTAAAATTCAAAATAATTTAATTTTTCATAATCATGAGTAAAAAACTAAACACTCTACAAAGAAATTCTAACCATCTCTCCCTTTATATATATAAATATTAATATATCTATAACTATAATTCACACTATCTAATCATAAATGTACAATCTAAACATAAATTATCTTTAGAATTTATATTTTGTTGAAATTTTCCATTATTAATATAGGAATTTAATATAATTTAACAGTATGCTTCAGAATCCATCATAATGCACTATTCAGAAAATGAATTTTTTTTAATCAGACACTGCTGCAGATCTCTTTGCAAATAAATTGAAAATTCAAAAATATTTTTAAAAATCTGATATGATTCAAAGCATTCAAGATTTAAAGAATAACTTTGTAATCATCCAAAATTTTCATTATTTAATGTGGTATATGAAGCAAATAAGATTGATTACCAGCTGTATATAAGATTACCAGTTGTATTTTATAGTGTTTTCAGCAAAATATATTTGAATTATTATCAAGGTATTTTTCCAAGAGTTTTGCAAAATTAAAAAAGAGAAAACCAAGGCTTAAAAATTTGTTGTTAGCCATACCCTTTTGCGCTTCCGAAGAGGAGTTTGGCACGCAGCAGCCTGTGAAAAGACCCATTTGCTGGTGGATGGCTGGGGCTGCTGGTCCATTTGAATCTGATGATCCTCCAAATCTATAATAAAACATTTTTGAAAGATCAAAATAAAACCACTTAACAATTCAGTGATAAAATCAAATTGAATTAAGCTTTTTTTTAAATCCAGCACATTTCCTGAGAGTTTAGCTTTGATATTTATTAAATATGCTCAAGATGGTAAATGAACCTACCAAATACTGAACTGATTAATTAATTTGTTGTTTAACAATCTCACTTGCACCCACGGGCTAATTGAACATCAGTCTAGTTCAAAATGGAATATGAATCACTACAAATATCTATTCTCAGTGGGAATCAAATCTATGAGCTATCATACCAAAAACCATAGAGTTAAGAATTTGTTTGCTAGTTAAATTTCTAAATAGAGATTGAATGGTCCTAACAATCACCAACTGAACATAGAAGTGTTTGTATTGAAATATTTATTTTCTCAACAAAATGCTATCTAGTTACAAACCTTAAATGAACTAAATAACTTCTCAATTGTCAGAAATATTTTAGGTTTGTAAAAACATCAGAAATTAACTTTCTAGGGGTATTTTTCTTTTATAAATGCTCTTATTTAAAATTTAAAGAATTAAAAATAATTAATATTTTAGAAGCAAAATTTTAAGTTAATTGTTTAATCTCAGCAGCATATTTAATGTAAGTTACATTTTTAATTTCAATTAGTTATATTTACAAGCGAATTCTCAAAAGTATATACATTTCAAAGGAAAAAAATACTCGAAATCACAATATTCATATCATTTCATGGCTATTCTTTTTTTCGATCTCAATATTCCAGAATGAACTCTCAGACCTAATATTTAACAATATATAAACCAGTGAACATTATTGAATAATTTTTAACTTATCAAAATTGGAAGAGATCATTTGGTGCTTTTATTTTTCCATTATCTTTTACCAAAGTAAATGTTTATAAAAATGTAATTTTGAAAAGCATAGAAGGAAAAGCATTTTTGTACAATTATAAGCTGTATTAGATAACTACATAAAGATAATAGCAAATACGAAATTTAAGTAAATAATGAGCATAATACAGCAAGATGAAATGCACAAGAAAAAAGTATAGAAAAGAGAAAAGTTAAAAAGATACAAAGGAATTTCATTCTAGACTTACTTTGTCGAGTGAGTGGGAGGATGTTAGCTACTACTGATATAGCTTTTCTAATTGATTTGAACATTTTTTGAGCCTAGAATAAAATAACAGATTTGTAAATACAACAATGTGATGCTAACATGATATATATTACACAATTTAAAATGGCAGGTAATTTTTTTTTGCTGCTTTTTAATTCTATGTTTTTTTTATTTAAGTACCCCAAAAGAGTACTGCAGATCTTTTTGGCTCAAATTCTTTCTTCCCCTCTGATAGGGGAAGAAATAATTTTATTAAAGGATTAATTTAACATGGTGAATATTTTTGTTTACAAAAACTCATGATCAAGCAAGGGATAGAGCCATTAATTGCTGCACTAAAAACCTTTGCACGACAACCCTTTAATTATCAGATCTGCATTTTATTCAAAGGCAAAGTGGTATTTCAATAAACTTATGATGAAATGCTGCAAGTAATGTTCTTAGAGATGCAATAGAATTATAAACTGCAAACAAATTCAATAAATGGAAAACTGCAAAAATTCTCAGAGTTCATAAACAAAATATTTTCTCATAATATTATTAAGTTAAATGACAATCTAAGAATTAAGAAATATTTCACTAAGAACTTTTTGATTTAACATTATTTTTCTATATATAGCACCCTTTGAGTACTCATTAATCTTTATTAATTATAATTGACATTAACATGCTAGTTCAAATAATATGAAAATTTTACATGTATCATTCATAAGAGGAAAGAGGCATTGAAACCTATGTTAACTTTTAAAAAAATTGCTGTGGTTAAAACTTTAAAGATATATATGTGATTCAGGGTATCATGTGTCCTGTGGATACAGATTATTGTGTGAAAAATTTAAATGAATAGAATCGGAAATTTGTAGAAATATTGTAAGCAATAATTTCCCGATTTATTTTTAATGAGCAATATGACATACTAAACTTTGCCTATCATAAGATAATGGCCTTACAGTTACAATAAAACAAAAAAAATTAAAAATTAGATATCTATTAGGCCACCATATAAGAATATACAGCACTCTCTTTTATTTACCTCAAATTATAAATTCTTTTCATAGACAATACTTAGTCATTTAAACATTTGATTTGAAAGGGAATTTTATAAAGTACTGTAAGTTAAAAACTTTTTCGCCAAAATTTTGAAAATAAAAAAAAATCTGTAATTATAAATTTAACTATCAATTCATTATATATTTCCCTTGCTATATATAAATCCTAAGATTTCTAAATAAACCTTAAACTAGCATTTCTAAATGGAAATAAATTCAGAGAAACACTCCTTATCAATTACAACCAAACAGATTTTAATCAAGTAATACAAGTAGTTACTGCAGTTAAGTTTCAAAATAATCTTTTAACAGATTGTTGAAATAAGTAATTTTTCAATAAATTTAAAAAGTGGATCACATGAAAAATTACAAAATTAGGAAGCATTGACATATCTGAATTTTGACAGATGAAATCCGATTTTCCTTTCCACGGCAGGTTAGTTTCTAAATTTAAGAGCAAAAATATTCTCTGAATTGTGATTCTTATTCAAAAAGATTTTTATTAGAAATATATGTATGCATTTCATTAGGATAAATTACCTAAAGTTGATATTATGCAAGCTATCAATTCAAAAATTAAATCTTGTATATGCTAATTCGTTGTTATAAATGAAATTTGAAAATATTTCAGTTTTCCTCTAATCTGAATTTTTTCATAAAGAAAATGTAATGAATATTGTTACTAAAATATTCGATTTAAAGTTGAAAATTTTTTAAACAACTTTAGAGATATCGCTTTAGTGTAACCTTAAGAGATATAGCTATTATTTTAATGTAAATTTTTCACAAAATCGGAACTCTATGGCCATAAATTTTGTCGATTCTACACTTATTTTAAAAATCAGTTCTCATTTAATATAAATTTAAGTGCTGACTTGTTAATGGAAAATATAATGAAAATTTTCCAATTTAAAAGTGTTCATCTATATTTCAACTGTTTCGAATAATCAAACTTAATGGATGCTAACAGGTTGGATGTTTTATGGAGCAAGGTGCAAATAGGACAAGCTGCTCCAAGTTCAGCTTCAGTGTTGGAGGATCATTGCGAAGAACATGCGTCGTAAGATTCAATGAATCTGACGTCTTTTTTTTAATCAACATCGTACCGTATTAGAATACAAAACATTTCTGATTGAAAGAAATTTATTAACTATCATTTGTACACAGGAATTAAAATTTGCGTTATTTTTTTTTTAATAATATTCAAGTAACATTTTTATATCGCAATGTTGAAATATATATTTGACTTCTAATATAAAATCCATAATACAATGACGATTTCAGATACTTAAACAAAGTACATTCAGAGAAACAAAGAAATTTTTACTTTTAAAATAAGAATCTATTTAAAAATTACACTTCGATACTTCCTTAACCATTAAATTTATTCAATATCTAAACGCTAATAAAAAAAATACATACCAATTGCTTTTGAAGATGTACTGAAGAAAACTATATTCAAGACACACAAGTAGTATAACTATATCAATAAAGTATAAAGAGCTTAGAAAGTAGCGAAACTATACAGCAAAAAACTTGCGAATAAGTGAAAAAAAACAGGCGCGACTAATAAACTTCCAGAAGCCAATCACTTTCATCGACCTCAAGACTGATAGTCATTGGCTATTACAAGAATGATGTCACTTTCAATTTTTAACAAAGAAACTACCTCCGTCTCCCCCTCACGTTAAAATAACTAAGTTGATTTAGGTGTGGCATTTTCTACTCTGACCAATAAGTGGAAATAATTTTAGGAATAAAAATGCTCCATTTTTTAGAAGATTAAAAAAGAAATTTTATTTGATCAATAATGAAACTGAAATTATATTCTCTTTGCTGTTACTAATACCTTTTTTTTAAAGTACATAACTTTGACATAAATAAATTCTATTGATTGCACTACTAAAAAACATGTGTTCCGATTTTCAGCTTCAAAACTTTAGCAGTTCAGAAGGATTTTCCTAAATTTAATAAAAAGATGAATTTATTTTTTACTTATCAAATAAATGACGGTGTTCACTTACAATATAAAAAAGTTTGGAAATGAAATTAGGATTTAAATTAATTGGAAAATTAAAGAATTAACCAAAATTTTAATCTATAGTAAAAATTGTAAGGAGAAAAAGTGATGCTATTAAAGAAAGTGACGCTATTAATTTCATTAAACATGGTTCAAATTTACAAGTTAATAAACTATAGAAATCTGTTTTTCAGAAAGTTAATTAACTTTTATGGGAAGTTTTTAAAAATAGAGTTTAACAAGATTTGATATTAAAATATGAGTTATACTCAGGAATTGTTTGCAATATGCTAAACTTATCCGATCACAAAAATGTAATCGAAATTAATTTTATTAATGATAAACGCTATCTATAATTGTGTTTAAGATTTTTATGTTAAGAAAATGTTAATTTTTGAAAAATGTCCATCTACGCTTGGTTTGTTGGTCGCTCAACGGTCATTTTTTTGCACAAGTATAATTAGACGCGGACTTACGGTTTAAAGTGTATTCCGAATTACTACCAACATCGGTGCCAAAAGTGGGATTCGAACCCAAGAACTATTGAACCAAAGAGCGGTTACCATTTATATGCTTAGCACTGTTAGTCTGCAACTACTAAATTATTTACAATACATGGAACTGCTAAAATATACATCATAATTATTTCTTTTTGTATTTAAAAAATCTCTTAAGTTTTTAATTTACTATAACAAGTTTATGAATTCGAACCTACGAACTGTTGAACCGCTTTTTGTTTAAACTTCTAATTTGGGATTAAAGTATAAAAATTCTCTTTAAAAATTCCGACTTCTTACAACATTATGAATCCGATTCAATTTTAATATGCTTACTGAGAAATCGTAATTTACATGAATGTAAATTTTAAAGGTTATTCATTTTGCATTTGCGGAAAAATTTATTTTCAGTGCTGAAATTACATAAAATACTATCAAAGAATCATTTTACATATATATTAGATGAAATAAATATACAATCAAATCTTTGCCTAAAAAATTTCCTTGGTTAACTCAAAGCTCATTGTTTGCACACCATAGCTAGTTAAAGCTTTTACTTTTCATTAAAATTGGATTCTAAGCCACTACAAACTTCTAATACCAAGATGGGATTCAAACACACCAATTTAGGAAAAATTTCTGAATTTATGTACAATTTTTCAATCAGCCTATTAATAATATTTTAACAACTTTCTTTAATTTATGATTATTAAAAAGTATAAATGTTTTATTCCGGATTTGTATTTATTGTAGATCTGAATGAGAACTCATTATATTGAAGTCTTTTAGATTTAAACCCAAAGTAGATTCACTTGATATTTGTTTATTGGCAACTGAAACAATTTTCTTCCATTAAATATATCGCAAATCCTCTAAACAAATATAGATAACGACACATACTGGACTAAACTCATTATGAAAAGTACTAGGTCAAACAGAACTCTGCCAGAGGGGCAGTTGCCCTGGGCTCCTACATCAGAGGGGTCCCCAAATTGAAAGTAAAGTTTAATGTTATTAATCAAATAGAATCGTTTGCCAAATCTAATAGAATATTTGTTTTCATACAGAGGACCCCCCCTAAAGACATTTTCGATGTGGGCCCAAATTAGGCGAAGTTGGGTGCTGATGTTTAATTTTGATACGTTGGCGTGGCTCAAATTCCAAAAACGGACATGATATGCGCAGTCTTTTACTCTTGAAGTTGTTGAGGAAATGGCAACGCAAGTTTTATGCTATCAAGAGGGCGTTAAAAATATGTAAATTTTAATCAGATAGTACAAGTTAAAATTTATTAACTTGCGTTTCTGGATTACAAAAGTAGTAAAAATTTCAAATGATTAAATAAAAAAAAAAGATCTTTTAAATGTATATATGCAGTTTGCTTTATAAATGCAGTTCTCTTCTTTGTACAATATTTATAATTACGATCATATTATATCACATATTGATTAATTTGAATAAAATCGCACAAAATTGTTAAAAATATGAAACCGATATATATTTCGATACAAAACTTATTTCTATCGAGCAACCCTTAAGTTGAATAAAAAAAGGTTACATAAAATAGTTATTTTTAATGTAAAATATGAAGCGCTTATAGTAAGAAATAAATTATTAAATAAATTAAGACTGATTTAACATATAAAATAAATTGGATTTTTCTATTCAATCAGCACTGAATAATTTGGTCCTGTATTTCATAACATTCGGAATAAAATTAGAATATGCGATTCTTAGATTAAAAATAACAATGTAGACTAATTACACATTTTCTTCCCAGTAGTTTTAAAAGATGGACTTTAAAATGGCAATTTCCTGTTAATGGGGGAAAAATAAAACAAAGGGCAGCTGAAATTCACAATAAGCTTAAGGCTTGCAAAGAAGTATGTTCGAAGTTAAAACAAATTCATATTATTCCATGCAAAAGGAAAACATCCGCCATTATGCGACTCGAAAGTTGTCTGGGTTTTGCTTTGTCTTCGGAAAAAGGGGGAGGAAAGAGGCGCCAAAGAAAAGGGTGCGGAACACGCTATTAGCTTCAGTGTGAGAGATTTAAATGATTTATTATACTTTTCCTCTGGGAACGAGTTTCAAATGTGTCAACATATTGATGGACCACTTTATCTTTAACAAAGTGCCGCTGTGAACATTGTCCAAACATCACCAGGAAATATTAGCAATACCAATTGATAAATTTTAGAAAATTAAAAAAGTTTACTAACTAGAACCTACAAATAAGCACTTATTCACCCAATTATTTAATGGAATTAGAAGCTACTTCTGTAACTAATTTAAGCAAAGAAAAATTATAATTAGAACATTTTTAATGTATTTTATTTTTATTTGTATTCACTTTTTAACAAGACAACATCTGGGTGGAAACATGTACAAGCTTAGATTTGCTTCAAAAATTTAGACAATATTCAAAACAAATTAAGCTAAAAAAATAATAAAATGTAACGCACAATTAAGTCTTCATTGAAAAAAGTAAGAGTAATCATACACACACAAATATAAATTTAATATAATACAAAAGCTACATCATAAATAAGAATTTCTTCGTTTATATATCATTCTCTCAATTATCATTGCTACCACGCAAGGGCTAATTAGACCCTATTCTAACAGTTTATATTGCCTGCCTGGATAGTTCAAGCTTGTTTGTTTGTCAACGGTCATTTTTTGCACACGAGGGCTAATTAGACCCGGACTTACGGTTTAAAGTGGATTCCAAACCATTACAAACATCCATGCTCAAAGTGGGATTCGAACCCACGAACTGTTGAACCGAAGGCAAGAGCGCTAACCATTCGGCTGCCAGCTTGGCTGGACTTTTCAAGCGTCCAAGCACAAGGTGGGATTTGAACCAACTAATAATCACTTGGCCGTCACCTAGATTTCGAAAATAAAAACTCGAAAAATATTTTATACGGTTTTTATAGATTTATGGTTCATAGTATGTGCATAAAATAAAAAACATCAGCAATTTTTTAAATGAATCCTTTTTTTCAGTTACGTATTTATTTCAGGAATCGTGGGTGCATAAAAACTAACATTAGATAACTAAAAAAGATAAATTTAAAAATTCATTTCGCGCGAAATACAATATTTCAAACCAAGAACTTAAGTATTTGAAACATTATTTGTGGATTTCCAAAATTTATTTCATATACAAGTAAATGCATTTTAATATGAACTGTGGAAGGTAAAAACATTTTTTATATTAGAGTCACAAATATTGAATTTAATATCAATAAATGCACTCTAATATTGATATTTTTCTATATTCTTTCACAATCAATTATAATGCATCATTAAACAATGCAAGATTGTTAAGTACCTCAGATTTGTTCAAATATGGAAATTATTCCTATTTATGAATATTTCATTATGGTGGAATAACAAGTGTTCCCTTCAAAAAGATGAAATATTGAATATCATATACAATGTCATCGCAAAATGTTAAATATACTCATTTCTTTCTAACAATTTCATTCGAGTGATGTAAACTTTACTCATCAAAAAATTCAGTATTTCTGGTTTCGTACTATCGGTACGCTAAAATAGTTTTATCTCTCAATGTTAAATCATAATATTGGACATTGGCATTTTTTATAACCTAAAATCGCTTAGCGCATCCAACATTGACACATCTTAATTTAAATTGCATAAATATGAAAAATTTTATTTGCACATCAACAGGAAGAACAAACAAATTAGAACATTTATTTATTCTCAATGAAAGAGTGGAATCACGCAAAATTTCTTACGGTTAACACAACTTTAACAATTTTACTACATTTTTCAACTTTAAGGTTGTTATAAGGATATTTTACATTTAGTGTAACATTATAAATACCTAAAAATTTGCTTTGGAAATTGGATAACATATTCATTTCTTTGCAAATATACTTTGCTTATTAAGCTTCATAGTTGGAAATATTTTAAACATTCCACTAAATTCGGAGGTAAACTCACAAGTGCCTTAGTAATGCTTAAGCGCAATTATTAAGCAATATTAATTTTTTTTTTATTTAAAATCTGCATTTCAAAATAACAAAAGGCAAAATAGATTTTAAAATGAGATGTGCCAGTTGAAAATTATGAACTTAGTTTTTAAAAAGAAATTGAGTAAATAATTAAGTCTAATTTTTTTACACTTTTAAAAACTGTTTACTAATCTTTTACAATTTGATATTGATGCAAGTTCACATTTCGCTGTAAGGAAAACATTTCACGATTACATCTAACACGTAAAATTATAACGAATAATTCAGAAACAGCAGTAAGCGCTACATTATCACTCTTGAACAGAAATATTTATGAATGAGGTATTAATTATATACATCTAAAATGTTAAAAATAATAAAATTTGCTCATTTTTATTGTAGATACGAATATATGTATTTTATTGTAGATACGATTACTTAAGGTAGTTACTTTCGCTAGTGCCTTATTTAATTATAAATTATTGGTTAAATAATGTATTATATATATTGTTGAAAATATATTCATTAAAAGTTAATATATAGGACACACAAAGTTAGGGAATAGTATTACAATTGCATAAATTAAAAAATGGACTTACCAAAAAATAATAACAAAAGATTTAAATAATTATCCTGCGAGTCGCAAATTCGTTTTTCCCAAAATCAAAGTGGTACTAAGTGAACAAATTTAAACACTTTTTGCTTTGCTTTGACAGCGATTTCGTTACAGGAATACAATGCGGTGATGAACTGATACAAAATGCGATTGCCAAACAGTTGAATAATTGGCGAAATTGTCAGTATAATTGAAGCCAATGGTCGCCAAATAGTAGTCTGGACATCCAAGTGATCCCAGCCGGCAATTATAATTGTCATGAAATGTAACCATGGTTAGTATTTTTAAGTTTTATTTACAAAACTGCAATAAATACGCAAGTCAGATTTGCATAATAGTGTTTCTACGCGCGATCTTTATTATTCAGTTTCCCGATCATGTAAAAACTCATGCAAAGTACTATTAATTAATCCACTTAAAATATAACAGTTTAAGAAAATGTCATTATTACAAACACCGAGTTTATAATTGAGATGTCAGCCCTCTTTACTCTTGATTAAATTCGAATGCAAAATGCCAAAACCAAATAGTTTTTACAGTTTACAAAAATGAAAGATAAAATACCAAAATCTAGCTACAAGTCAAATTGGATCTCATGCACAAAATGTAAGCATAGAAAGAAAGAAAAAAAACTCATCTGCTGTAATGAATTGTAAATTGAAAGTTTATAAGTGCTTTTAAATTTGAAAAATATGTGAGAAAATCCTGATTCTTTCTAGCTATGAAATTCTATTTGTTACCACCCCTCTTGATATATATATATATATATATATATATATATATATATATATATATATATATATGCATATATATACATTGCACTTTTTTACATGCACTATTGTCTCTATAGCCGCCTGCCCTGTCTAGTGGTCAGAGTCCCTGACTACGGATAGGGAGGTCCTGGGTTCGAATCCCAGTTCGAGCATGGATGTACTTTCTCTCTCTATTTCTCCTGTCTTTGTCCTTTCCTTTTATGAATGAGGTGTGAATGGTTGCCTACCCTATAAACGGGTACGAGTCCCTATGGCATGTGTGTACTGAAGAAGTCGGACTCCACACCAAAATATGGTTCAGTTGTAAAAGTGGAGCAGCGCACCCCATATTGCCAGTCTAGCTGGCACACGATAACAACAACATTGTCTCTGCAGATGGATTATGCAATGATCTAAAACTGTTGTAGAACAGCTTAAATATTCTCACCACTTAATTATTACGGATAATCATGTGTCTCAAAGGAAGACACTTGAAAACTTCCGAATCATCTATCCCGACAGATGGGAATACAGAAGGTAGAAATGAAACATCCATTTCTCTTTCAAAAGGAGCTGGTATCAAACCGAGAATCTTTGCTCTGAAGAACGTTTATTTACGATGAACACCTGAGGTAGATGATTATACATCTTGATGTGTAAAGTCTGTTGTAAGGCATTTAAACGTCCACCATGCCTTTCGGGAGGCCTTTTCCTGGGTGATACCTGTATTCATATGCCACAAGGCAGGAAACTCTCAAGCACTCACGCCGACAGAAGTTCCTGCAGAAAGCTAAAGTGGGCGATTGCGAGTTTTCCTGGTTTCCTCCTTCAGACTCGTGAATACAGATCACTTTATATGAAGAAGTTCTGGACAGAAAAAATGGGGTTGATATTGAAATACTATGAAGTCTTTGAGCTGTAAAGCTGTCCTCCTAGGCGACATTAAAAGTTCTCATATAATAATCTCATGATTATATTTTTTATATTATTACCTTACAGAAATAAACAAGAGCGATTTTAAGTAATTAAACAGATTTATGAGGAAAAGCTGTCTAAAATACACAATATCTATTTCTTCACATTCATTACTGTATGCAGATAAAGTTATGGGTTGAAAAAAATATTATTTTTATACCTACATGTATAATAAATCTGAATGCTCTTTTCAATCTACCATGAATTGTAGAATAAATTCAGAATTGTTTGCTTTAGTAATTTATAAGTAATTGAAAAAATACGTTTGTGGAGAACTAATACATAAATATATTAAGCTGAAATTCGCTTATATATAACATTATATTTAACTCCTTAATGTATTAAAAATATTATGTAGTAAATTAGTGATAGAAAAAAATATATTTATAGAGTTGGTACAATAGTTTTCTGGTGAGAGTGTAATTTATATTTCGGAAAATAAA
>JAJQOW010001589.1:0-41442 GCA_037975125.1 Latrodectus hesperus
GAGCATCTTAGAATTTCAGAAAAAATCCTCGCTGATGATCTACAGATCATACTTTTAGCGTGGGTTTGACCAGGTTATTTGAGCCAAGCTTCATACATTTTCCGTTTTTCCCATCTAAGAACATTGGTTTTTGCGGTCTTCAAATTGATTCCACAAAAGGTTCTGCCCCAATGGGAGCAAAATACGATCCTTGTTTAGCAAGTTCATCAGCCCTTTCATTACCTTCGATACCATTGTGCCCTGGCACCATGCATATAATACCAATACGTCAATTTCTATCATTTTTTTATTTTCCAATGGGTACAAAAGATTAAATGCTTTAAGGGGTCAAATGCAGCTACCCTGTCTTAAGCACGTAAAGATATACCAACCAAAATAAATATTCTCAGAATAAATTCAACTGTTCCAAGCGCATGGCAAATAAAGACTCTTAATTGAATGGAAATTATTAAAAATTTTTGTAATTAGTTCATGAATACTTAAACAAAAAGCATTTTGCAGGGTAGTATTTCATTTTGCACGCATTTGCAGGATAAATATCGTATTTTCGTTTTTTATTATATATATATATATATATATATATATATATATATATATATATATAATTTATTTTAATTGATTATTTAAAATTCAATTTAAAATAATGTTCCTTTTGTTATAAAACATTTCAGTTAAGTACATGCTATGTAGTTATTATCGACAATTTAGAAAATCTTAGTTGATCATCCCGAAAAAAACACTAAAAATATTAGCATTTATTACAGTGACGGTTGGAGGCTTGTTTGTTAGAATATAATTATAAAGGGGAAAATGACGCTTTTACTTGATGTGTGATAATTTCAAAGAGCTCCTTACGAACCACATATATTCCAATTTTCGTTGTAGATGCTAAGATATTTGCTTAGTTTTTAAACTGCGTATTGCCTTGGCGAAGACTTTAAGTATGTGTTTATCACAAAAAGATAAATTAAGAAATTTTTAAGACCTCTTCAAGGACGAATATGAATGTTTAAAGCAAAACTTCGTCACTCGTTAACTGTAAACGAGTTTATTTTTCGACACTGTCATGGATTCAAAATTCATTTTAAACTAATATATCTGCTAATATTTTCCTTTTGAGTGCCAATAAATCATCGTTGAAGGACAAAAAAATAAAATCTACATCTCATTGTTCAACTGTGGTGAGGATTGAACCCGAATCTCTTTACTTGAAGAAGAGTAGCTTTAAACCATATATAGTAAAGATATTACTTTTTATTAGGCAGTTGTCTTTTTTACTTATAAACTAAAATAAATACTAAAATAAATATTATTTAATATACCAGTCATCAAAATTTTATTTCGTAGCTATATTAGAGCTTATATATGTTTTGTACTATACACTTTTATGTATTGAACTGTAGTTTTTACGTTTTCTCTCGTTTACTTCATTATGCTGAAATGAAATCTTGTGAAAGTTATTATTCTTTTCAAAAAAATAAATTATTATAATAAAATAAATTAAGAATACTTAGTTTAGATTTTAACAATTCTTCCCTTGTTAAAATCTAAACTAAGTATTCACACCGTAAATCAGGTGTCAACAACAAATTAATTGAATCAATTGAAAAACTAATTTAATGGAACATAGTGAATTGGGTACATTTAGAAATGACAAATAATTTCATTTAGTTTCGCTATACTTGCATATTATACACGCAGAAATAAATATGTAGAGAGATACATAAAGGTTCAATATAAGGATTCATTGCTTAGTTTTATGACTTAACTATAAAGAAAAATTTTAGAATATAAGAAATAAATATTTTCACTCGATTGCCTTGTAATAGTTGATAGTTATTTTTGAACAGGAAACTGTCATTGCTAAATTTTCCTTTTCTTCTTCTGAAGATAACATCTTAAAATAAAAATTGAAATCTGAATAATATTTCCTTCAATTGTTGGCATTACTTTTTATTAGAGAAATGTTAAAGCGAATTGTTTGAATTTCATTGAAGGTGTACCTCTATAGAACTCATTTCTTTGCATTATATTTTTATTCGATTCTACATCACTCTACATTCGTTCTCTTCTCAGGCATATAAATTGGCTTACCGATGGAATTGATGTTAAATGCACATGCAAATAAAATAACATAATGATGGATTTTTTGGTGCCATGATAATACTATGTCATCATGTTTGTAAAGAATTTTCTCAGACAGAAATTTCTGGAGGGCAATATTAAAATTCTCAAGGTTTCTGTCTGGAACAAGTCTGAAGGATAAATGTTCACTTTGATAGGTGAGTATCCTGTTTGTAGGTATAAGAAAATTACCTATTTGGTGAAAAAGGAAATGAATTAGTTCTAACTAGCTAAATATGACATTATTTTCACACAATAGTTTTAATTTAAATTACAAAAACTAATTAGGTAATTTACAATTTTTCGATCAAAAATTTTAAATGGTAAAATATGTTCGTATAGTAAAGGTATGTAAGGTAAATCCCAATTTTCACAAATACTCATAATCATTTTAATGTGTCTGGGGAAATTTACAATAATATAGACTCTAACAGTTTTAACAATTATCTAATAATACAATAAAAATAATAACTGAAATTATATGAACAAAATATTTTAGTATGTGTCCTTAAAAATAAAATGTATATTTTATAAGCATCATCTGAAACACTGTTTAATTCTGTAGAAATGTAAAAAATAGAATTAAAGAAAACAATTCTTTACAATATTAAAAAAGAATAATTCTACATATCGGTTATTGCTTTCCTAAAACAAGATTAAGACAATCCTTTAAAATTGTGTAAATTTCCTACATCGAAAAATACAACTTCGAGATTAAAAAGAATAAAATATCAAACAATATACGTTTATAATTGCTGTAATAAAAAATTTTGTTATTTTTTATATAAAATTTAAAATTTTCATTATGATCCTATTTGAATTTTTTTCATAACAATAACTAAGATTTAGAGATAAAATTGTATTTAAATCTCTTCTGAGGTTTATTACTATAAAATATTTTTATAATATTTTATAGTATAAAGAGAAGCATAAGACAATAGTATATATTAAAGAGAAGTTTTCAAAATAAGGGATATTATAAGAACAGAACTCCTTCAGTGATACTATATATATATATATATATATATATATATATATATATATATATATATATATATATATATATATATATATATATATATATATATATATATGAATAATGAAGAATGTAGATAAAAATTAATTTGAATGTATCTATCTACTATAAGGCAATCTGTTTTAATATCATTCAAAGAAATGCTTTAATTTAACACGTGTAAAAAACATTACTTTATTTTAACTTTTATAATCAATTTTTAATTATTTTTTGGTTTTTCATTACAGTTTTTAGTAAGAATGCTATTAGATCGAAATGTATGATTGTTATGCGAATTCTGAATTACTATAAACAGGCAAATAAACAGTTGAACCCTAGAATTGCGAATTAAAAAAACAACTCGATTTTTAGATATTATATATCTATCATATTGTATTGTTGACTTTTGTGTTCATCTGTATAATTTTTAATTTTATTTTAAAATAATTCTCCATCACACTTCATTTTTTTAATTTCATTTTACCATTTCAACAAGTAGTTATTTTATTTCTCGTCATTTCTTTCATAAAAATCTTAATTTTATTTACAATATAATTAGGTTCCTTTAAAAAGATTTATCATAAATGATTTAATATAACATCATCTCCAGGGATTTGTGTTACGAATACACTCAACAAATCTCTAAAAGGAAAATGAATAGAACTTTATATTCTTATTGTTAACGTTAATTATATAAGGACTTATACTATAATTAAAGGACGTACGCAACAATCTATTTTAGTGTTTGATGATGATTAATCAAATGAAATAAGCGTTTTAAAACATGTTAGAAATTGAATTCAGTTCTTAAGCCATTTCATCTTCAAAATGTTTTAAAAATGAAAAATATTACTGATGTATACGAACGAAATTCGATGAATTATGTTTACGAAATTAGAAAGTAACTGTAAAAAAATTAATCGATTTATAAATAATAAATAATTTTTAATTTCTCAAATAATAGGTTATAAAAAGAGCGATTACTTAGTACATAAAATCTGTAAAATATATACATTAAAGGAAAATTATATACTAAAAATGCATCATTTATTATTATTATTGCCGTTGAATATTTAAAACTTAAAGAAGTCAAAACTTAAAGAATAAAACAAAATTAAATTCAAAACAAAAAGTAAATTTTAATTTCTTAACTAATGAAAATAAAACAAATGCATTAAAAATTATTAAATTGAAAAATATTAATATTGCGCCATTATTAGCAATTATATTAAATAAGAATACGTGTTCGATAAGTATTGCTTCAGAAATATTGTGCAGATAATATTTAATATTTTTGTTATTTACTGATAGAATTATTTATAATCACCTGCAATAAGTTTTTTCTACTGCACTTTTATCTTTTGGTTGATAAATTAATTCATATCTTTTTTTCCGCAGTGATTTGTTTTCTCAGTTAAAATGATGCAAGAATTTACAACGATTCTGATCTCTGATTTGTATTAGTTATGTGTTTTACTTACAACTCTCAAATTGTAGTTTGAATACAAATATCCAACTACCTAAGTGGGGTTATGTATAAATAGGTGGGCATAAAATTAAATTGCTGGCAATTCGAAGTTCGTAACTCTAATTATATTAACTGAGTCTGAAGAGCTTTCAAATACCGAAGATAAATATAATAAATCTCATTCTTATTCGAAATTAAATGATGCGACAAGATAGTTGGTGGACGAGACGATAATAAAGAAAGCAATAAATCAAAACAAATATGCATTCAAAAAGATTAAACAGACAATAATGAAAAAATTATTCTTTAAAAAATAATACAATTTGCCATTTACAGATTTTTTCATAAATGATTTCTTAAAAAATCAGTCTAAAATTGTCATTTTTGCATTACTTATTAACGATGAATTTGTGTAATTTGTGGAATTTACATCTCAAAAATTATTAGCTCGTGAATAATCATGTGCTACTTTTCGTTCGAAATTTTGCGAGTAAGAGGTGTTGAAATGAAATTTTGAAATATGAAAATGCAAAAATCAAAGATTAATAGAATATTTTATTTACACATTCGTGTATTGTGTGTTGTCATTTCTTGTTGATCAACAATATGCTGTAATTGTACCACGATTTAATCAATGGACACACACAACATATGTGTAATGAAAAATCGCGTGAGATAACACTCATGTAGGAAGTTAGCTAAAATCATATTCTTCACACGTCATATTGTATGTTGCTCTATATTGATTAAGACTGGTGACCAAATGAATTTATCTTTACACCGGGATAATAAGGTCCATCAGTGTTCTGCTGTATCATCTGATATCTCTAAAGTTACAGAGCATGATTTTAGGGCAATGACGAACATGGCTTTACCGCATAGTTTGCTATACAACGATAAGCGGATTACTCTTAAAATTTGACATATAATGATATGATATGACATAAAATATGACATTTTGAAAAAAATATTTTTGCAATTAATATGCATTCCTTCTATTTTAGCAGTGAAAATAAGAGCTCGACTAAAATTCACATTTTATTTAAAGAATATTTCTTAGGTTCACATTTATTGTTTTTATAAGGAAATTATACGAATAGAATAACTTTTTTGTTTAGGGATTTAATAGTATAGCATCAGCTATTGGCAAAATTTCTTACAGGAACACCTGTAAAATATTTTTACAGGCAATTATTTTCACAGGAACGTAAACTGTATAATCAGCGAAACATTTGAAGTTTTATGTATAAAGCATACACCACCCATATATATATATATATATATATATATATATATATATATATATATATATATATATATATATATATATATATATATATATATATATATATATATATATATATAAACAAAACTATGTGGCACGACAGCCCATGTGGGCCAAGATTTGCAGTGCCCATCCTGGTTTTCCTGGCCAAAGGGACCTAGGGTGAGAAGTATATTTTCCGATTAGTCAGCCTAACCTGAAACACCTAGTGTTTAGTTCCCAAGCATGCTTTGTGCTCAATTTATCGATCGACTGAAGGATGAAAGGCAGAGTCGAACCTGTCCAACTTGGGGATCGAACTTCGGACTTTCACTAAGCCGATCTTTAAATGTATATATATATATATATATATATATATATATATATATATATATATATATATATATATATATATATATATATATATATATATATATATATAAATATATATATATATATATATATATATATATATATATATATATATATATATATATATATATATATATATATATATATATATATATATATATATATATATATATATATATATATATATATATTATGTAACTTTCGTGTCGATGTTTGTTTTTATTAACTGCATTGATAGAAATATGCATACAAAATTATATTTAAAAAATAAGAGGTGAAGAAATTCCAGGCAATGTGTACTTAGAACAAAATATTTTTATTCGTATTTACTTGCATAGTTCTCTTTGCATTTCATCGAAAATAGTGCTTTGACACATATGGAGCATAACGTTAATAAATAGAAAGGAATTGATAGCAAACTATCCTGAAGGCCGTGGTGGCCTTGTTGGCTAAGGTGTCTTTCTCATTACTTGAATGAAGTGAATACACATCACGGCTCAATCGAAGATCCATCAATTTCTCCTATAACGGCTGGGGAACGTTAAATATGTCATGGTCTCAATATCCTCCAAGTGAAATTATGCCTTTTGCGTTAGCAAGAAAAGTAGTGAAGTCTTCTGCTTATTCCTGATTCTCAATTAAGTAGATTTACACCCGGCTTCTTCTATCTAACTAGTACAGTCCAACTTAGTGCTAGACATTGAAAAGGATATTTGTGCAACAACAAATTATCATGAGCTGAAAAAATATTCTTGAACCAGATACATTATTTGATTAGAACAATAATTGTTGTCACGTCTATTGATATATGCTACTATATATATATTTATGAAAATACATTATATAAATATCTACGGTATATAAATATTTATGAAAATATTCAGGAAAATATGCTTAGAAAGAATAAATAACGACTGGAAAAAATATATTATAGTTTTATTTTATCAATATTTGAATACTTCCTAAAACTATTTTCTCGTTTGCTTTAAGCACTATAGATAATTAAATTCTTAAAGAGAGGCGATTAAATGCTTGATCATGGTGAATGTAAACAAAAGTATTTCATTTAATTTCATAAATACGCGTAATTTGTAGATTTCTAATTACTTAGTACAAGAATAGTAGTTTAAGACAGGAACCAAAAATCTATTGTGTTTTAAAACTATTGTCTCTTTTAAATTTAGAGATATATTTTCTTCAAAACTTTTATCGAAGCACAATCACTAGGATTATCTTTTATCGCGTTATTTGAGTAGCTAACCATGTTTAATATCTTTAGAATAACAATTGGTTTGTTTTACTTATTAGAGTCTTACTTTATCGATAAATGTATTGTTAGGTAAATAAATAAATATAACTAGTGCAAAATTTTTAAAAATTTAAAAAATATAATAAATGAAAGAAATTGTCAAAAGTTGAAAAGTAGTAACAAATTACTCGTTATTATTATATAATCCATAAATAAATGTACATTTTTACCACAAATATATCAGTTTCATTAAAAACCATAACTAAAATTTTAATTTTGAGAAAATATGAGTCTAAAATATTTTAAATAATTCTGATTTATAAAATATTAATATTTGAAAATAATTATTGATCTTAACAGCAATCATAATGTTTGTTGAAATTATTGGATTAATCTGCTAAATTAATCTTAATTATAAATTAACAATATAATAATACAGATCAATGGGTTTGAAATTAAATTTCAAAAATAAATATACTGACAGATCTCAAAGTATTTGTGTGTTTCCTTGTACTTTGTTCAAACAAAATATAAAGACGGAATACCTATTTCCCATGTAAATAAAAAAAGTAAATTTTGATCCAGGTAACAAAAATTAAAAATCTTCATACTTGTTGGCTTTTAGTTCAACAAGCTTGATGGGAGCAGAATCATGGTGAGACAATGATATTTATAAAAATATAGAACTTTTTCCAAAGAAATTCCAATAATTTTGGAACAAAATAAAGTGAGAGTAGCTTTGATTACTATACTTTCTGTACATAACTTTGACCAGTAAGATAATGTTGATAATATTATTTAATTCTATAAACATGGATTATAATATAATTATTCTATATGATAGCATTAATTTTTTTCCTTAGTAAACTGTTTTTGACTAAAAAATGTTACCATGGTTGTTCTGAAATGTTTTATATTTCAGAACAACCATGGTAACATTTTTTGAGTTCAAAGAAACGACCAAATTTCGAGATAGTAAATTTTGTAATGTCATTTTAATGAAGTTACTATGTTTTAAAGGAGGGCATTTTTGGATGAATAAAACTGTATAGCTCTTTGAATAGATATTCACACAATTATTTTCTGTTAGAAAGGAAATGTGATATAGTTTGCTGTCAAATAAGTAACACAGCCAGATCTAATCGCTATACGTTTGCTTCAACCTTACCGATGAACTCTTTTACCTTGACATCTGTGTCAAAGACATTCGCGTGTAATAGAGCATTTCTTTCACCATCTAAAGATAAAGAAATCTATAATGTTTTCACCAAAAAAAAAGTTCAATGTTGGCAATACATCTGTTTTACCAAAGCATATATATATATATATATTTTATAAAAACAGTAAACACGAATTTAATAAAAACCAAACATATTTCATCATTTCAAACTGAGCAAATTTGAGGCCACAACTGAAAATTTTGAATAGAAATAATTAGATTAATAAAAGAAATAATATTCTAAAATGGTGCTAATTTAAATTTGATAGTATAAGATATAAGCATTTGAAATAAAATAAATTAATATAGCGAACTTTGACATAATTCTTCTAAGGCTGTTTGGAGTTTAAGACATAAATAACTTAGATATTTTAACGTTTGTTCTGAAATACTCTTGAAAATATCATATTATGAACAATTTGTGAAAAAAATATTATTAGTAACATTTATTTTAATCTTTTTACATGCACCAAAAATAAGATTATAATTTCACTTAATCCCTGTTGTACTTTCTTTTCATTCCTTTATTATGGTTTTGTTACATTCAGAAAGTATGATAATTTACGATGTGCTCAGGTAAACGGCACATTCATCTCCAACTAATTGGAATTCTTAACACAATATAGATCACATTAAACTGTATTAAAATTTTTAACCAATGTTTTATCACAGTACCTGATAAATATGACTTCAATATTTTCTGTTTCTTCATGTGATCAAGACATTTTTTATATAGTGACAACAAGTATTCTTTACTGGAATTTGCTCACCGAACGACCACATTACATTAGCAAAAAAGCAAACCGATGACTGAGTGGTTAGCGCTCCTGACTCCAGAGCTGTGGGTCCCGCGTTCGAATCCCGGTTCAAGCATGGATGTTACATTCTTTCTCTGTTCTCTCTGTGTTTCTCCGTCCTTTCTTCTATGATGGTGTAGGAATGTGGCCCACCATATAAACGGGTTTACGGTGGTATGGCGCGGGGAACGCTACTCGCATCCGTGACTTGGCTCACAGGTGCCTCTAGGTAATGACAAATGAGTAGCAGTCTCCGGTCTTGTTGTGGTATAAATTTCGTCACACCCAAGTGTCCCCCGTTGGAAAAAAAAACTTAAGCCAGTAAAATATCAATTTTTCAAGAAAGAAATAACATCTTCAATTTTCGTTCCTAAAACGAAAAAAATGAATTTTTTTTACTGTAGTGAAGATGATGATATGGAGGAATAATTTATTATAAAGCAATGACAGTTAATTTATTACAAAATCTTATTTTAGAATTAATAATTTTAAAAAAATTAGTAGACCTTTATACATAGATTAATAGTTTATTTATTCCATTTTACTGATTTTCTATTTTTATTAGGGATTCTATTTTAATTCATGTCTATAAATTATATATAAATGTTTCATAATAATTTAATTTATGCAGTTTTCTCCTCCTTTTAAGACTGTAATCTATGAGATTTAAATTATTTAAATCATAATTAGTTACCACTAATCTGAAAAACAATATTAATATTAAAATTGTTCTTGAAATATTTTAAAAAGTTTAGTATAAAATTTCTGTTATTTTTCTATACTTTTAAGTTATTAAATCATGTCCATGGTTAATATGTAAAGTATAAAAATATCAGCAGCCAAGTTTTATTTATTAATTCAATTTTAAATACCTGTATCTTCTTAAATTTTTATCATTTGTAATTTCACATGTTGTCAGTACTTTTATTTTCTATAGTTGAAGACTTTATATAGTGAACTGTGTGTTAAAAAATATCATAGTAATAAATTTTATTATTACCATTATTTAAAATAATTTTATGCATTTCAATAAATTTTGATTCAAATGAATATTGCTATACATTTTTTCCATCTTTAAAATTTCTATTCAAACACACACAAATACATTATTAAATAATTCTAATAAAAAAGTATATAATAGATTCTAATATAAAGCATTATAATTTCGAATTCATTTTTATGTTAATAATAAAAAACTTATTTTCATTGAATCTTTAGTAGTCATTTCTTACATTTCAAATTTAATTTTGAAATATAATTTTCATGCATTTTATGTTACTACATTATAAAGTGCAATATACGAATATTCAAGTATTGTTTGGTTAAATATTTTAGTAAGAGAGTGTGTAGCATATTATAGTCATATGTTTAGTATTCCTATATGCTAATAAATGTTTTAAAATTTTGAAATGATTAAAGACTATAAAGGGACAGAAATATTAAATAAATTTTATTTTGTTTTTCAAAACAAAATTTTACACTAATAGTTTAAAATCAACAAATTATTTTCTTTTAAATGATTTGTACTGCACTTAACTTTAGCATCAATGTGCTATTTAATTACATGATGATCAACAATTCTTATTAACTTTAACTAATTACATAGGTATAAGTTTTTATTCATTAAATATATTAATATTAAAGTAAATATTTAAATTTTTTTATCATCTAATATTTCTGAATTCAAAATACATTTTTCATTTTTTATATTATATTTTACTGAAATGTGCATTCATGATATTTCTAAAAAAATTAGTGTAATACAATGACAAAAAATTAGCGTTTAGAATATAGTTTAATATTTCTACGCCTTAGCATTCTTCTGTAAAAATTCATTATTTTATTTATCGAGAATCCTTAAATGTCATATGATTACGCTTGTATATTCTAACGCATTGAAAAGTTTAAATAGTTATTTTTACAAATAAAATGTTTGCATTTTTACTTTGAAACTGATATAAAATATTAAAATTTAAAACTATTAATAATTTTCAATGTTTTGTTAGTTAAAAAAGCAAATGCTTCAAAAATTTGATTTATTGTCTTAAAATTGTTATTTATTTTAATAAAAATAAAAATAAGTATGAGTGATGATTATTATTTAATATTAATTTTCTCCTTATAAAATATAATTAAATTAAAATAAAATTATTATATATTTTAGTGCATAAAATAATAATTGCAACTCTTCAAAGTTATTATATTTTAAAATAAGGATTCTGATTTCGTGCATTTATTACTTCATTAAAGTCAAAATAAAATACATTTTATATTGCAGTACTTATGTGACAAAAAATGTCATGTTTTTCTCAAGTTTTGTTTTATTTTGTCATTGAAAATGCATTCTCAAAAATAATATCAGTTTTTTGCACATAAATTGCAGTATAATTTTAAGCTATTTTTAAAGAAGATGTATTTTTAAAAATGAAAATAAATAAACTTTTATCTTTAAAGGAAAATATAAGTTTTTTAGTAGTTAATATACATCTGTAATGAATAATTTAGAGTTAAATTTTCTATTGCACCATTATGCTTCATGTTATTTTGAAAATACTTGTACTCTTAACAGTATTTTGATAATTTATTCGGATTATTTGAAATGATTTGACAGTATTTTGTACATGTAAGATATAAATATTAATGCTCGTATTATATATTATTTTTCTATTTCAAAATGCATAAAGAAAAAAATAAGCATAAAAAATTTACTAATTTTTTTACATAAACGAAAATGGACTAGTTAAATATATTGGAACAAAAAGTTATGTTTAATCGTTTTTAATTCGGGTTATTTCAATATTTTTATAAGCTGTTTTCAGCTAGAAAGAAAATTTATTCACCTTTATACGCCAAAAAAAATCTATAAAATTTCATTGAAGAATAATTTTTAGGAAAAAACTGCTGCGTTTACAGTAATTTTAAAGATTAAGTGTATCCATGGCAGAAAGTGAATAGCTATTTTAAGTAAAAATTGCTTATTTCGGTGTAAAAACAATTTTCTCCTTATTTCAATCTTTCGTACAACAAAATATGTTTTCTTTTTATGGACAAAATAAATATGTTTGCAAATATTATTCGATTAACTTACAGAATACAAGACCAATACCTTTCTCTTTTCATTTAAATTAAGATTCCCAGAAATATTTTTGCTCTAAAGAAGATAAAATATTTTTTTAAGCTTTTATACAAACTTATATATTTGAAGATCATTTTGGGGCTAAATGTGCTACAAAGTTACAAAATCTTCCTTTGTAAAAGTTGTTCCCAAATTGTTTCTGATATAAGAGCTATAGCTTCTTTAGTTAAATTTTCAATTTTGTTGTTTGAAAAATTTGAGACTTGAAAATAAATGGGTATAGTAATGTAAGGTATTTAATTTTTAGACACGTGCAAAGATATAATTTATATTATATTTATATATAATTTATAAATTGAGAACATTTAATTTATATGTAATGGAAACGAGGAGCATGAAAAAAAATATGCTTAAGTCTCATTAAAAGTTTACCTCACTTTTATATTTAATTTTTTTCCGAATTTATTTTGTTACTGATATTTTCGAATATTGTTTTATGTAAGATTACTTTATAATTTTTTTTATGTTTAATAAACTTTTAATGTGAAATTAACTTTTATTTCTAGTTCCTTTCTAAAATCATGGTTACAAAATTTACCCATATCATGTAATTGCTAAGTACTTAGCTTCTTTTAAGAAATAATACTGAAATCATAATTTGCGAAATTGTTGACTTTGATCATTCTATTTCTGCCAATATGATTACAGCAATGTTAATACATTTATAATAACAGTAGAGAATACATTATTTTCTTTCTTCCAGTTTAATATAAAAATATAGATTATAATAATAATATTTGATATGATTTATGTTCAATTTATAACTAAAGGTGTCAAGGAAATCCATCTGAGTACTTTAAATTATTAAAAATAATTTGCTCTATTGATAATGTAAGCAAAATTATATTCCTTATAACATTTTTAATCAAACAGTTTCTAAAACAATTGTATTTTTGTAAAAGCTAAAACTTTGACTGATAATGGTTTATGATAAATAAAGATCAAACTGATACTCTTAGGATATAAAGAAAATGAAAGATTTTCGTCTCGTTCTATTTAAAAAGCTTGAAAATGTAACAATTCTTCTTTTGAATGAATTTCACATGAATTGCGAAGTTTGATTGTACGCAGAATATCAACAGTGTTAACAGTGAGGTGCATCACCACATGTAACAAATATGCAAGAAGGTTAAAATTGTTTTAAATTTAAAGTTTTTTAAAGAAATATTGGATTTACAATAATGCTTATCTATATTTGTGTAACTGTGTCACTAGATAGCGAATTGAAACAAACGTCCTTGTTAGTTAAAATATTTATAGTGTAAAAACAAGGAATTTTGAGGCACACAATGCTTTTATTTTAAGCGCTCATAAGTTTGTAAAGGATAACTGAAATGACAACTAAATTTATTTTTTAAAGTATATCATTAAAAAGAGAGTTTATGCTTCAAAATGTTGTTGAAAGGGAGCGAGGAGAGAAATGTATTTCAAGCTGCCTAGATAGCATTAATTTTATGATATAGATATCGTACCATATAAATTTAAAAAGCTAATCAAGAAGAACAAATATTTGTAGAGAGAGTTAAAAATGAATTTTCTAAAACATACAAGAATATTTTATTCTCTGCATTTAGGCGGTAAATTTAAATAACTTGAAGACATTTTAGTTCTTATTTTCATTTCTGATAAAAATAAAACGTAGAATTTGAAATTTATTATATTGTCATTTGTTTCATACTTTATATTTTATTCTATTTATTTTTTATTTTGACTTTTAATTCAAGAAGGGAGTGTTGCGCCAAATTTAAAGTAATTACTTAAGCTTAGTTAAAAGGTTTCTGAAATACTTTTTGGTTGTTTTGCAGTGTTATGACTTAGATTCATAGGGAGTAAATGTTTTATTTTTTACACAATATGCATAAAGATTACTATCTCATAAACTTTAGTTAATACGTTACAGTAATCTTTGTATTTGTGTAACAATAGCTATGTCTATACTTAGAATGTAACAGTTCTGCTTTCATAAAACTTTCAAATTTAATTATTTCCTCTAAGCATATATGTATCTTCATAATAAGAATTTTATTTGGAAAGTTACAATAAATAAATATAATGATTAAAGACTATAAAGGGACAGAAATATTAAATAAATTTTATTTTGTTTTTCAAAACAAAATTTTACACTAATAGTTTAAAATCAACAAATTATTTTCTTTTAAATGATTTGTACTGCACTTAACTTTAGCATGAATGTGCTATTTAATTACATGATGATCAACAATTCTTATTAACTTTAACTAATTACATATGTATAAGTTTTTTATTCATGGTAAATATATTAATATTAAAGTAAATATTTAAATTTTTTATCATCTAATATTTCCGAATTCAAAATACTTTTTTCACATTTTAAATTATATTTTACTGAAATACATGATATTTCTAAAAAACATTAGTGTAATACAATAACAAAAATTAGCGTTTAGAATATAGTTTAATATTTCTACACCTTAAGTCATTATTTTATTTATCGAGAATCCTTAAATGTCATATGATTTAGCTTGTATATTCTTACGCATTGAAAAGTTTAAATAGTTATTTTTACAAATAAAATGTTTGCATTTTTACTTTGAAACTGATATAAAATATTAAAATTTAAAGCTATTAATAATTTTCAATGTTTTGTTAGTTAAAAAAGCAAATGCTTCAAAAATTTGATTTATTGTCTTAAAATTGTTATTTATTTTAATAAAAATAAAAATAAGTATGAGGGATGAAAATTATTTAATATTAATTTCCCTCCTTATAAAATATAATTAAATTAAAAGAAAATTATTATATATTTTTAGTGCATAAAATAATAATTGCATCTCTTCAATGTTATTATATTTTAAAATAAGGATTCTGATTTCGTGCATTTATTACTTCATTAAAGTCAAAATAAAATACATTTTATATTGCAAGTACTTATGTGACAAAAAATGTCATGTTTTTCTCAAGTTTTGTTTTATTTTGTCATTGAAAATGCATTCTCAAAAATAATATCAGTTTTTTGTACATAAATTGCAGTATAATTTTAAGCTATTTTTAAAGAAGATGTATTTTTAAAAATGAAAATAAATAAGCTTTTATCTTTAAAGGAAAATATGAGTTTTTTAGTAGTTAATATACATCTGTAATGAATAATTTAGAGTTAAATTTTCTATTGCACCATTATGCTTCATGTTATTTTGAAAATACTTGTGCTCTTAACAGTATTTTGATAATTTATTCGGATTATTTGAAATGATTTGACTGTATTATGTACATGAAAGTATTTTGTACAGAAAATATTTTATTATGAATAGTATTATATATTATTTTTCTATTTCAAAATGCATAAAGAAAAAATAAGCATAAAAAATGTACTAATTTTTTTACATAAACGAAAATGGACTAGTTAAATATATTGGAACAAAAAGTTATGTTTAATCGTTTTTAATTCGGGTTATTTCAATATTTTTATAAGCTGTTTTCAGCTAGAAAGAAAATTTATTCACCTTTATATGCCAAAAAAAAATCTATAAAATTTAATTGAAGAATAATTTTTAGGAAAAAACTGCTGCATTTACAGTAATTTTAAAGATTAAGTGTATCCATGGCAGAAAGTGAATAGTTATTTTAAGTAAAAATTGCTTATTTCGGTGTAAAAACAATTTTGATGTAAAAACAAAAATGACAACTAAATTTATTTTTTAAAGTATATCATTAAAAAGATAGTTTATGCTTCAAAATGTTGTTGAATGGAACGAGGAGAGAAATATATTTCAAGCTGCCTAGATAACATTAATTTTATGATATAGATATCGTACCATATAAATTTAAAAACCTAATCAGAAGAACAAATATTTGTCAGAAGTTAAAAAATGAATTTTCTAAAACATGCAAGACTATTTTATTCTCTGCATTTAGGCAGTAAATTTAAATAACTTGAAGACATTTTAGTGCTTATTTTCATTTCTGATAAAAATAATACGTAGAACTTGAAATTTGTTATACTGTCATTTATTTCATACTTTATATTTTATTATATTTATTTTTTATTTTGACTTTTAATTAAAGAAGGGAGTGTTGCGCCAAATTTAAATTTAAAACTATTCTCTCGATTATCCGCCAAATTAAAAGAGCCACTCGCGAATAAGATGATTTCGTGAATAATCTATAAAATTATATGATAACAATAAACTATTATGAATTTGAACAAGATATACCCAATAAAAGTTCATAGATATACGTAATACTTGAGTTATAATTTTTTATTTCTTGCGAATTTATAGATTTACTTCATTAGAAAATCATTCAGAAAGGTTAATCTTTTGCTCTGAAATATTTCCTTATTAGAACCTGAAGAATGAATGTTTATAAACATCACAGATTATTCGCAAAGTGTGTAAAAAGCTCATGGATAACCTAAATTCACAATATCTATACATTTTTTAGACAAAAAAGGAATCTAATTCGTGTATATAAAATAATTCCTGAAAATCTAATCTGTGTATTGTGTATCTGTGAATCTAGAGGCAAAAATATTACAATCTAATACTTAATAAAAATATTACAATTTAATACTTAATTTTAGATTCAGATTCTTAAAAATATGCAATACAACTATTTAAATTTTCAATTTGCATACATTTAAAAAATGATTTAATGCAATAAGCTATACAAAATATAGTTATGAGTAACACTCTTAACTGCATATTTGGAGTAAGTAATAAGTATATGAATATTGAGAACATATCATTAAGAATGTTCATTTTATTGAGGTATTATAAATTTTAATGACAATTTCTTTATATTAATTCGTTTGTTTCACGTGTTTTTGCATCAATTATTGTTAGATATCCTTTACATTTAACACCGTGACTTTGAAATTTTATCGACCGAATATCATCCTCGGGACTAACACATATCATCCTTGAAATTTCGAGCGCAATGATTTTGTTATCAATGATTTTACTTGTTTTTTAGAAATTCTCATTTTCAATACTGATTAGATCTGATATTTTATTCATGCGCTTTTGAGGTTTCATCACTAATCACTAATCAGGAATTTTTTTGTCCTAACATTAATAACAATCGTTCTGATTATTTAGGCATCATTACTCAACCTACAAACATACATTTGGAGTATCTAGAACGCAGTATTTTTAGGTTTAAATTTGAGTTTAAACATCACAGTTTCTTCAGCGCAAATATACATATCTTGTAATATACTTACCAATAATCTTCCGTTATGGATATAACTTTAACAACATTTAAACGATTTGCGCCAATGAAAATTCAATTTAAATGCTATTAGTTATGCTTTTACTTATCTTGGAGAATGCTATTGTGATATATAATTTCTGAAATAATTTGTTTTAAATAAATAAAATGTTTTATCAAATATAATTAAGATATTGGATTTCGCAAGGTAGTAAAAATAATTTTTAGAAAACTATTTTGAAAAATACCTAGAGTCCAACTAAATAATTGAATTCAATTATGATAATTAAATTAAGTTTGTATTTAAGGAATTAAATACTTTAAAAATTTGTAATTTCCAAAGAAGATTACAATTTTTGTATTTTAGTAAATTGAAGAATGGCAAAATTAATTTCAAGTGATATTAATAAAAATTGATTTTTAAGTCAGCAAAGTTACGAAAAAGTTTGAAAATAACTTTGCATAAATGTAATACAACCTGACTTTAACAAAGTACATTTTAAATTTTAGAAATATCTAGTAATATCTTTAGAATTTTAAAAATATCTTGTGTGCAAATTTATGTTTGTATAATGACAAATTTTTGAAATTAAGATCAGATTTGATATACGATAGATGTGACTTTCAATATTTTCACTAATTATATCTTATACAATTCTTCATTTCTTTTGCCTAACTTTAAATACTAATCGATTAAATATTTTCTAGCATTGTTTCGGAATAAAGAAAAATACCAAGCTTGTTCAGTATATATATATACATAAAAAGACAATAGAAGAAAAAAAAGCATTTTTTTTTAAATTTTAGTTTACTCAGGGTCAAAACTATATCACATAAATGACTTGCACCAAGTATGTATACATCAAGTTTATTTTTTGCTTTTTGAAATTTGATTTGTTATTTTAGAAACGTATTAAATTGGATTTTTGAACTTTGAACACCTCTTCAATCTTTTTCAACTTTATTTGCTACGAACAATTATGAATCTATCCTTGAAATGCTTTTGAGAATGCTTTTAAAATACTCCTATTTTTTCATTTCTGTGTCATTATCGAATATTTTGATTAAAATATTGATATTATAGTTTGTGTTTCAATGATTGAGTTTTGATAAACTTGGTTTATTTACTTACTGCTACGTAGTGAGACCCTTTCCTAATATCACTTGATATTGAAATTCGGAGATCTTTTTAGAAAAGCATATCTTTAGTATTTTTTTACCTTTATTAAAGTTATTTATTCAATTAATCTAAAATAAGTACACCATTCTTAGTAATTTTTCTGATTTTTTAAAAATAAAGATTTATTTAAAACAGTAAACGTTGCTTATTTGTTCTATATTTAAAGAAAGTTTTAAATGATAATGAATTATAAATTTCTGTAACTTTTTATTAAATATATATATCTCAAACAATTTTAGTTCACTCTTCTACATTCTAAGTTTTCAGTGCAAAATAAGGAGCTTAGGAATCAGAGGTATTGAAAAAGATACTATTCTTTTATGAGAGAAACAAATAATTTAATATATTTATGTTATATAATTTTAATATATTTATGTTTCAAAATATGATTATACCTTTATATTTCGTCAATTTAATGTATATAATGATGTGGTAAAATATGGCAGATATTAGAAACACTAAAAATTATTTCATTTTTCAACTAACTTAATCATACCCCTTTAAGTTACTGAGTTATCAGTTTCAATAATTTTTTTAATAACAAACTTAATTTTTAAGTGATAAACTAATAATACATATATATGTATATTTGTGTTTGTGTGTGTTTTTATGATTTCTACGTATGTGTGTATGTGCGTGTTAATTTTTTGGTAATAAAAGGTCTTTTTGTAAAGTGTTTTCGCTAAAAATGCCAAATAATTGATTATTTTATGTTAAAGATTTGGAAAATTTATAGGAAGAGAATGGTTACATATTAGAAAGGTATTCAAAAGTGATTTCGTACAAATTTTTTATTTAAAAGTAGGGATTCCCCATTACTAATAATATTTATATAATAATATAACAATGGTATAGAAGGATCCTCAATAAAAAGGTTTCTTTTAAAAAGATCCTTATGCATTGCATGATTTTGGTTTAAATAAAACTTCAAATAACATTTTATATGTATTGCCTTAATATAAATGATTCATAAGAGTTTTACCTAAATTACTTACTATTGATATCAAATCATGCTAGTAATACCTTAAAATAACAGGCACAATTCCAACAAATTTACCATCGATGAATTTTTTTATACAAGAGTGTTTATTACATTAATTGCTGTTTTCTTTCAATGTTTGCTGTAAATGTGCGATATTGATATAATTAGAGAGGAAATAAAAATATGCCTCAAATAAAAGTTTTCGATGTTTTTCAAAATTAGAAATTAACAAAATTTGCTTACTGATTTTCTTATCAATGTTGAAATATCAAATTTCAAAGAAATCTCATAGAAAACTCATATTTAAAATTCAATGAACAATTTTAGTCATACACTTAAAAATGTAACTTTTCTCATTGTTAAGAAAAAATGAATAATTTAATTTTAATGTTTGTTGATTTTGTTTAAATAAAAGTAAAATGCATTTTTAAGAAGGTTTTAAATAAACGAGTGCTATGTAATATAATCCTACTGTATGTAATATAAATAAAATAAAATATTATTATTATATATCTATATCTATCTGTCTATCTATCTATCTATCTATCTATCTATCTATATATATATATATATATATATATATATATATATATATATATAAATTATATAAATATATACAGGGTGTCCAGAAAAGGACTCCCTGATTTCAAAATTAAATATCTCGAAAACGAAGATCGATAGAGGAATGCTGTAAACGGTATGTTTATAGTAAAAACTGTAAGAATATAATACATCAGTTTGAAATAATAGTTTCAAAAGTTGCAAACAGATGGCGCTGTAATCGCAATACGCAATGTTTAGTGTAAATAGTGATCTGAAACCCAACTATTGAAGCGTGAAAGGAGGTTAGCGTTGAAAACATTGAGATGTGATTTTTTGCAAAGAATGTTTTCAAACGATTATTTCATTTATGTATGCTGATTTGATCTGTTCATTGTAGAGCGTCATCTGTTAGCAGCTTTTGTAACTATTATTTCAAACTGCTGTATAAAATTCTTACAGCTTTCACAATAAACATACCTTTTACTGCATTCCTCTATCTATCTTTGTTTTCGAGATATTTAATTTTGAAATCAGGAGTCCTTTTCTAGACACCCTATATATATATATATATATATATATATATATATATATATATATATATATATATATATATATATATATATATATATATATATATATATATATAAATATATATATATATATATATATATATATATATATATATATATATATATATATATATATATATATATATATATATATATATATATATATATATATATATATATATATATATATATATATATATATATATATATATACATTATAGTTTAGTTACATCAATAAAATATTATACATATTATTAAAATTAAAGTTAATGTTAATTATATTTATATACCGTTCCGCAAATTACTTTCCATGAACTTAAATTAGATTAATCTACTTAGATTAATTTTGGAAGTTTAATTAATGTCAAATCAAAATGCAAAGTAATTTAACTACATTTTAAGGAATAATGAAAGGAAGAATTCTACGGCTTTATAATCAAGTTTCTCTTAAGAATGTGACATAAATCCTCAGTGCAATATAATGTGAAGAAACAAATTTAAATAATAAGCTAAAATCTTCATATAGAAAAATGTATACATTAAACACTTATCAGATGCATAAAATATGGTTACAAGTTTGGTCACATTTGATTTGACTGTTAATTGATATGTTGACTCAAACTTTTAAAAAGCCCAATGGTAAATTAAATTTTATTTTTAAAAACACAAATTCGAAAAATTTTGCAAATAATTATATTTTTAGATCTATTATAATGAGAAATATTTGAGATCTTAAGACTTACAAAAGAAGTTGGATTTCAGGTTTTAAGAAGTAAAAAGAAATTTAGAGATAAAAAATTTAAAAAATTCAAAGTTTTAGTTTTTAAAAATATTGGAAGTATTTATATATGGCTCTACTTTCTTTACAAAATTTTTTATCTTATTAAATTATTATATAACTGACATTTTGAAGCAGAAAAAAGCGCAATTCGAGAAAATAAATACTGATTTCAAAATTATATTTAAAATCAAGATTATTCATAAAATTTTAATTTTTTTTTACAAAAAATTATTTTTTAAATTTTGAAAAAAATACTAAAAGTAGAGATGAATTTGTTTTTAGGTGTATAGATCAATAAATATATCTCTGTTAATTATAAATAGAAATTAGTATAAAATCCATAATATGGTGTATAGAAATAATACATTTAGAAGTATTTCAAAATTATAATTTTTCCCATCATCAAATAATAACTTGTTTCCTGATCGTCAATCATTGCAATAACAAAAAAATATATTACGTAACAGTAATTTAGACGATAAGGAAATCAATATTTAATTTGCTTATATATGATTATACATGAGACAGCTTGTTTGGCTTAAAAAATAAATGTTTCTAAGCAAGGAAATGTGATTACCTTTTTTATTTTAAGAAAAGCACATATAAAAGGAACAAATACTTCTATCAGAAAAGGAGTCCCATATCTATACTGACGATATGAAACGCGATATCAAAAATAAGGAAATAAATAAAAAATAACAACCTTCAAAAAATTGAATTACAATTATATCAGCTTTTTAAGCGTCAAAAGAGCAAATCTTCTTCAATATATTAGAGCAGTGGAGCTTCGATAAATGAAGTCAACAAAACATTTTTCATGTCAGATGCTTTTTATTTCGGATATTAATCGGTCCTTTTTAGTTCCAGAATTTTAATTTTATTTTACATTCGTGTTCTTTTCAAGAAAATTTTCATACAAATGAATGAAAAGGTAAGACTTAAAATTAGATCTTATTTAACTAAAACTAAATTATTAATTAACTAGTCTAATTTAGGTAAAGATTCTTTTAATTTATGACTAAATAATCCATTGATTAATTTTTCATAAGTTTATTGTATACTTTAATGTTTAAATATTAATTTTAGAATACATTTTAACATATAATAATCATCTTTTAGTCATTACATTTTTAAAACATAATGCCAAATCTTAAATAATGTCTTTTCTATTTTTTATCGTTAGTCATTGACTTTCTAATAGAAATAATAGAAACTAAGTGTTGCACAAATAGCTTTTATATTTTTTAGATTGGCATTTCTTGAGAAATAATTTGATAACTTACAATTGTTTTATGATATCTAAACAAAATTTAACGCTTATTTTTTTAAAAACATCTCTCGGCTTCTTTTTTTTATTCGTCTGTTAGATTTTCATCATTGAAATAACTATCAAAACATTTTAAATTTGACTTAAGGAATTTGATTAGTTAATGGTTTCTCTTAGAAAATGATTTTCCGTTTTAAAAGCGACTTCCTCTTCATTTAAAACACTTTTTTTTTCACATACCAATAATTCCACATGAAATTTATCAAAAATGAATAGAACTATTTAAAAATTTAATTTTGATGTATTTGTTTAGATTAAAATAAACTGCATCCAGAGAAGGAGGCATCATAAGTTATTAAAATCAATTTTGATCCTGTTAGCTTAATATTTATTATTAAGAGACATTTTTTGTAAATTTTCTCATATCTTTCGGAATAATAATGAATTATTGAGCTCATTTCCCTATAATACTATATTTGCATTAGTGAGATTTTTCCTTTGATTGATTAATTATTAACATAATGGTATTGAAGAATAAAAACATTAATTAATATTATTCAAATTTAAGTTTAATATAATCATTTATTGTAAAATTCATATTTCTTAAGTTGAAATTAAAAATATAAATTAATTTTGGATATTTTATATTTTAAGTGTATTATTTAAACATCTCAGTAGATTCTTTTATTAAAACTTCCACATACGTATAAAGTATATAAGTTATCTCTAATTTAATAATCAAGAGGTATCATTAGCAAAATTTGAATTAAAATCTTATATTTTTTAAAAATATAATTTAAATTATCAATGCTATTTTAAGGGAAAAGTAAATAACATTGCTCTTACTATTTGTCTTAAAATAACGTGAAACAATATATAAATAAGTAAAATTATAAAATTTCAATTCCTTTATTTAATAATAAAATAATAAAATCTTTATTTCTTATGTGACTAATATAAAATTTTGTACCATTTTAATGAAAATTTCTCAAATTACCATTTATTTGAAAAATGCATTTAAAAATATATTAAATGAAAGTTATCCATATAATTAAAAGTGAAATGCGCGAATCATGTTCAATACCTGAATTGATATTACTTTAAACTTATTGAAAATTAAAATCAATAACATCTGTAGGAGCCCTTCTACAGATAATTAAAGAACTGGCAATGGACTGTACTTTAATAAAAACAACATTTATTTAAACATAATAAAAATCTTTAAAAAGAATAATAGAATATTGGTAGACCAGACAGAAGGCTGGCCGGTTTGGTCACTTTCTACTGTTACAGCTAATCTCTAACAAAATAACATAAATATCTCTCTCACTTGTTTGCTCGTTTGTAGCTCAAAGGTCAATTTTTACACACGAGGGCTAATTAGAGCGGGACCTACGGTTTAAAGTGGATTCCTAACCACTACAATCTTCCATGCTCGAGGTGGGATTCCGATCCACGAACTATTAAACCGAAGGCCAGAGCGCTAACCATTCGGTTGCCAGTTCGGCCTCACTTGTCTGAGTAAGAACACCCTCGATATTATAACGGAGGTCTTATCAATATCTATTTAAATAAAAATTTTTCGATGTATATTCTTCATTTCAATTTAAATGTAGTAGTTTTATTAAAATAATTAAATGAAATGCGAAAAATCTTCATAATGCTCCTTATTACGCAGAAACGTGATGTATGTTCCTAAAATTAATAAAAGCATTTATTGTAAAACACAAAATTTGTCAAATAGCTGTCATCGTAACTTTTCTTCCACTTAAGATATGTCAGGAAAAATTGTGGTATATCTTTCAATCAAAATGTGAATTGAGACAGACTGGGTATTCAAAACAGACATAAAGATATGATATGCTGTTTGATGCATACAATTTTCAAGCAAAAGTTTTAAGTAATAGGCAAATATTAATAGAATACTAGTTAAATTATTACTATTTAGAAATATTTGTATTGGATTTGAAGATTATTTTATTTATGCGTAAATTTTGAGCGTAAAAAGCTATAATTTCAATTTAAACTGTTTGAAATATATTTGTATTAATATTAATTAAAAGAAAATACATTATATAAAAAAAATAATGACCAACTTTTTAAATCTTCATATCTGTGCATACCCTTTATGACCTATGCTTTAAGATATAATGTTCCAAAAACTTGAAAATTAATACACGTCTACTAGCTTGCTAATTTTGAAGAAAAATCAGTAAGTTAAAGATATCTGAAAAAAAAATGATAAAAGCTCTAGAAAAAAGTTTAAAATATTGCATGATTTGTTGGAAGTACCAAAATGATATAAAAATACAAATATAAACTAAACAGATGTAGAATTAAAGAGATAGTAAATTGATACATGAATTCCTAATATGCAATGCAAACTTGCTTAAATAATTTTTACTTTGAACTTTTTAAAGATTTACTTAAATTTTTTTAAACTTTTATCTTAAGGTTAGTGTAAATATCTCATAAATAAATGAACTGAAGAAGAATTTAAAATGAATTCTCGATTTATTATTAGACACTTTATTTACTTTTTCTCCTAATAAACAGCTGCAAATTTTTAAAGTTTTGTTACAGAATTGACAACTTAACACTTATTGCTGGTAAATTAGTTGCTGTGTGACTACTGGTTTCAGTTTACATTTTACTAATAACACATATATATAATTTCTTCCCATAGAACATTTTTCTATCAATGTTTTGTTTAAATACTAAATTATGCTAATTGCAGGACAAATCTGAAATGAATTTAGTGAAATACTTCTGCGATGGATTAACTTCCGATATGAAACTGAAAGCCAAAGAAGAAATAGGCGAAACGGAAGAGAAAATAGAACTTGGATTAAAAGAGCTGAAAAGTCTAATAAAAGGTATGGATTAGTTTGTGTAAAATAATACATAAATTTTCGGAAATTTTTACTAAGCTCTATTTATTTGGTTTCATTCTAATTTCACCTAATATACTGAAATCAAATAAACTTCCTTCTGCTTGCAATACAAATTTCACAGAAACAGAGAGGGAATGTTTTTCTAAATTTGAGACATTAAAATTAAACAGTGCGACGTAATAAAAGTTCCTTGAAGATTTTAATATGTGATAAAAGTTAACAAACGGTGTTTTTGACGCCTAGATAACCGCTAAGATACGAGTAACAAATTAAATTATTGTAGCAACCCTAAAAATAAATTAATAAATGTGCTGAAAAAACCAGGGTTATCAGAAATTAAATTTTATCTCCTTCTTATCATTAAATGTTATTCCAAACCAAGGGGTACCTGCTTTTACACCGAACTCTGAAATATAATGTCATAAAATTCGCACCTTACTCATCACAGAATGTAACCAAATCAATATTTTCTAATATCAATTTCCTTTCATGTAAATAAGTAGGCTGGAAAAATCATAAGTATTTACACACGTTCAAAAAATACAAGTTAAGTTTTTAAGGAAGTTAATAAAGTTTTTATGGTAGTTAACTAAAGGTTGATCTCCGGTAAAATGATTTGACGTCATTTTATTTACTCAGCTGAATGTATGTGCACCAATCGATATTAGCAGGAGGAATAAATACTTGTGAAATTTTTTCCTTAATTAATGAGAACTTCCGTAATGAAAAAACTATCATTTACGAAAATATTTTTCAGAAATAATTAAACATGTGAATAATATATCTTACGATTAGCTATAATTAATCTACATACATGTGTTTAATGGTTTCCTTAATTGTGTTAATTATTCAATTTCGTGTTATTTAACGACAGATTCGTAAAATTGATTTCTGCACAGTTGATAAGTCATTGTTATTGTAACACTTCATGCAAAAATGAAATTATTTAAAATAAATAAACATTAGCCCACGCAATAGCACGACATAACTTTTCATTTTGTTATTATAAGTTTTTTTAATTCTGAAGAACAGTGCAAAATTAGACTTATAATGTGAGTTATCAAATGAGATTAAAATTAATTTAGCATTCTTAACAACTAATGTTCACTGAAATTATATTTAGTCCCTTAAATCTAAGAAATAAAATTTCAGAATTTATTCTGAAATATTATTTGGAGTTTTGTAATTTTTAAATAAAATTATATAAAGATTAATTTTGAAAACATCGATTGAAAATTTATTTTTGAATCTCCCATACAGAAAATAGCCATATCTAATTAATGTCCTATAATTTGTTTCTTTTTTAATTTAAATTATTAATGAGAAATATTGCTGCATAATATATTTCACATTTAGTTTTATATTTATAGAATGAGAAATTAATACATTTCATTCCAAAAGAATTTTTTAATGAACGTAAGTATTATGCATATTATATAACAAATTATGAATTGCAGATAACCTTTCATATTTTACAATTTATAACATATATAGAAAACTGAATGACAAACTACAAATATGATAGAGTACTTATTTACGATTTTGATAGTTGAAAATTTCAATTAAACTATTTTGAATTCATCTTTAAAAATTTACGAAATCAGAAAAGATTTGTTAGCTTTGATGCTAGACATTCACACGAAAGAAATTGCATTGACCATTAAAAAAGTAACAGATATCCCTTGTATTAATGCAATCACGCTTAAAAATTACTCTTCCTGGAAAAAAAGAGAAAGTTTATTATAATATATATTTGACCCAATAAAATTTTAAGTAGTTGATCTTGATCCAAATTCCATATCAAACTGGAGAATTTTTTTTTATCAGAATATTTTTATCTAGATAATAAATTAAAAAATGGTTCCTTTCAACGCCGAAAAGTTGTACGATTTTTTCTAATCTCACGAGACACTTATCTGTGATGATATCTAAGTAAAATTGGAAAGTGCCATATATTTCTTAATAAGTGATATAAAGGTCTTTCTATGTTGAAAATACATGCAGTATATGTTGAAATCAACTCTAACTCTTAAAATGTATTGATTACGAAGTATAAATGTTTTTAGAAACGTGATCTTTAAATGAAATACAATTGGTTATTTATTTACTTATTATTTATGAATTATTAGATTAAAATTGTCATGTCGCTTTTAGTACTTCACTAGTTCCTAGCTCACAATGTATCATAAAAAAACTTATATTCTTTTATTCTGCCAGAATTAGACGATTTAACAACAAGAGAAAAATTCGGTTCCCTTCTAAATTGATCACAATATCATTAACGTGAGAAATTTTGCTTTTTCAGCTGCGCTTGAAATCGAACAATGTTTTCTTGTTATAATTTTCATGCTTACTCAGTTAAAATATATTAATAGATGAAACAGAGGACAGCACAGAGAAAGAAAATACAGATATTTCTATTTGATATAAAAAATATAAAAGAGTAAATGTAAAGATTTATTAGCATAGATTGGGTTTATCCTTATCCATTATATAATTTCGAAGATAGTGAAAATAAATTCCACACTTATAAAGTTAATAGAGTTTACAAAACAGAAAAATAATTTCTGATAGGGTATTGCACAGCACTTCCCTCGCCTAATTTTTGATTTTTAGTTTCATTTAAGATTATGTTACATCAATTATTATTTTAATTTGTATCATATCTTATTTTACTAAATTAAATGCAGTAAAATATTTCTTCATAGCTAGGAATAATCATAAATGATTACTTTTGTAAGTATATTTCTACTATATTCTTAGTTAACCATATTTCAAGCCGGACGTTAATTTTATAACTTGATTGACTCACAGCAAAATATAAATTTTTCCCCCTCAAAATACTGGTTTCTTAAATAAATGGATTTAAAAATAACAACACTCAACAAGTATGAAAATAAATTGAAATAAATTTGGTAGTAATAGAAATTATCAAACTTGTTACATAAAATCATTTGAATTTTTATACTACATGTGGTAAAAAATATTTAAAATTTTTGATGACAATAGATACAAAATCTTCTAGTTTGGGACATAGAAATTAGATACAAAGATACTTTTCACATAGCATGATCACACAGAGCAACAATGCAAGCTTCACGATACTTTCATTGCTTATATTGTCAATGATTTTCGTATGAGTAGTAATACCACTTATTAAGTAAAATATTTCGAAGGATAGGATCTAAGAAAACATTTCTTAGGCCAAGTATATACTTTAAGATTTTTCCTCATACATAGATTGGACATAAGATAAGAGAATACCGTTTTCATGCCGAATACTGAATACTGTGGTTGATTTTTACCACAACTTCTGTTCCTTTATGTATCCATGAACTACTGACTGTAATACTGATCATGAAGTGAGCAATATGAGAAACGCCATTGTTCTGTTTGAAAAATAAAAATATCTCCAATATCGATAGTACATGGTACAATAATGGGATACACTATGTTACATTGTACTACTGGTCATTGAGTGCACACATCACATATAGTTATGTACGTCCCTCCAAAAGATGCTCTCTCCTCTTCATGTTCTTTCGTTCCCGTATGCTTGACAAAGCGTACATCAAGATAAATCGAGAAGGTAGATAAATATTTCTCGTAATATACGAGGTTTGTCTTGAAATTACGTACAAAAGTTGAGTAATAACTTTATTTTACTGTATGCAGTCACCGCCAGGTGGCACTACTGATGTAACCAATCCCATCAACGCTCAGTTCGAGTCAGATTACTCTGCGTGTAAGTAGGAGTGTGTGGCTGCTTGTTGAAAGTTATCATTTTTCAATTGCCATAGGCATGGAGCTCTCTCTGATTGAGGAACAGAGTCAGAGAGTGAACGGAAATTTTTATGTTGAAGTTTTGACACATCTTAGAGCTCGTGTGGACCAAGTTCGACCGGATCTGGCAAAAGGGGGCAGGTGGATGCTTTATAACGACAATGTGCCCGCTCACACGTCACATCGCTGTGCGTGACTTTTTGGCCTGAAGCTCAATCACCGTTACAGACCACCCACCTCATTCACCCGATTTAGCCTCTTGTGACTTCTTCTTGTTCCCTAAATGCAAAATGGTGCTTCGGGGTGGCACTTGGGAGACGTGGAAGGCATCAAGGCAGAAACGACACGGAAATTGAACAGCATCACAACTGAAAACTTTCAGCAATGTTATCAACAGTGGAAACGATGTTGGCAGAAGTGTATCTCGTCTCAGGGTGAGTACTTTGAAGGAGACCATATTGTAATACCTGAATAATTGTAAAATAAAGTTAATATTCAACTTTTATGCGTATTTTCCGGACAAACCACGTATATACATGTTGAGACCAATCTGTGAAATAAAATAGAACTCACAGTGCGCAGAACAGACATCTCTTACAATTTTAGTTTAGTTTATACGACTTGCTCTAGTTGAAAGGATCCGCCTGGTATAACTAGTGTATTCTAGACGTATAATACATACTTAGCGATATTTAGCGTTGGAGGAGAGCTCCAGACTTTACCTAAGATAAACGGATTTGGAATACAAACATATCATAAAGCTCTTCATAATTTTAAACTTTGGTCAAATGACGAGGTCACACTTTTATACATTCACACCACACAATCGGACGGATTTTGAACTTCACAGATTAATGTGGTTACGTTTCAAACCCATGAAGCTGCAACAACTCAGTGTGGAGGAATGTGGTTCCTGTGATTCGCGTCCGAGTTTCTTTCAGCTGATCTTACCAGAAGATCTTCTGCTGATGTGAAGCCACAGGTCTGTGTAGATATATAGTATATATATATACTGGTTGTCTAACATAAAATTCGTTTAAACTAGATAAAAGTTGTAACATTAAGGTGATTATTTTCCTTCATTTTACAAAAATTAGTACAGGTTTAATTGTCATGAAATTGCATCTAGTTACGATGCCTATTTAGTCACAGTTATTGGTTATCTCTTCAAAAGTTAATTTATGAACTACCTTTGCTAGATTGTTTGAAATGTTAAGCAATGAGTAAGAAACTATTTATAATCTTTTGACCTTGTAAATTAATTTATTTCAAAATCTTTCCAATTCATATTGGCATTTACCGACTTTAAGCGTAAAGGAACAGCAACACAATTTTGCTTTCTATTTTTTGAACTTATTTTTAGAGTATAGCTATCTAATATTTTTTTATATATAGATTTTTTAATAAAAATCTATTAGACAGCTACATTGTAAAAATAAGTTCTACTTAACTATATTTACAGAAATCGTAGAGTTACTTTTCTACATAATGTTATTTGACGCAGCTTTGTAATGTATACAAGCACTTCAAGAAATTTTAATTACCTTAAGCTAATTTTCCTCATTATTCGCTTAAACATTATACTTTATTTTTATAATCAATATAATTTAGCAAAAAATGCTTTATAAATATTTTAATAATTTCATAAATATTCAGATATTTATGAATTTTGACATTTATCAAGTAACTAATGTAACCTTTTAACAAAGATTTTATAAAACTAAGCGTTTTACACAGTTGATAACGATGAAATATAATTTTGAATGAAGATTTTATTTTTATATATTTTGTTGTTGCTTAAATTTAGTGTTTTAAGTTTTTATTTAAGATTTAGAACATAATATTTATTTTATTTTTGAAGCACAATAGTTTTCAGCTTTTTATAAAAATTATGAAAGCTAAATGAATTCTAAAGCTTTTCTTAAAGTTTTTTCTAATTTTTTTCTGGATTTCTGTAGACGAACCAGACTTTCAACCTCTTATGGACGATAAGTTTCTACTAAGGTTTTTGAGAGGAAAGAAATATGATTCGGTAAAAGCTTTCAAGAAACTTCAAAGCCATTATGCCTATAAAGCCAGATATTCTGGAATCATCACAGACTTTAAGCCTTCAGATTTAAAATATGTTCTAGATGTAGGACACATGTGCACATTAGAATACCGAACACCTGATTATATTGGAATAGGCTATGCACGTCTTGGTAAGCACATTTTTAATGATTTTTAATGTTAATATTTTACCTAAGTTATTCTTTCAATTTAAATATGCTAAATTCGTACCATCCGTTTATTCAATTATGATATAATAAATTGCAGAAAAGAATTTCAGATTTCTGCTTTTACGAATGTTTTTAATAGTATTGTGCAGTGATTGACACTCTCGTTGGTTTTTTTCCAGTTTCAGCATTTTGGTGATTTGAACTGCTACCAATCTATGATTGACAACCCAATGCCAGTGAACTTTCAATTCATTCGCCCGAGAAAAGTTATTAGATTTTTCTCACTCAGCTAACAAGCCCCATCCCCTTATAATGGCCTCTTCTGTTATTTTTATTATCAATTTTATTTTAGCTTACTTGTTAACGTTTAAAATAAAAAAGTGTTATCATCAGTGGTGAAACGCTTATAGTGACATGTAAAAATACTTCATGGTACATTTGCTTAAACGATTACCTGCTACGTGGCTACGATTCAATTAAGTGTTCTACGGTAATTCATTTGGTTTGAGTTAATTATGTAATTCATCTCCTCCAATAACTTAAATAGTCGTTATTTGCGTTAATTTTTTATGATTTTCATTCTTTAAATTAGTAATTATTAAAATTGATTATGATGAATGACGACAAAATTCCTAACGACTCACAAATTGCACGCATAGCACTTAAAATATCTCCAATATGGAAAAATAGCAAACTTTGGTTTGTCAGGCGGAAAGTAATTTTGAATCATCGCTAATTGATAAATATGAAACAAAATATAATATTATTATTACAGCTATTGACCTTATCGGCTGTTACAGATATATTGCTTAATCCACCAGCTTTTAATAAATACAATATATTTAAGGAAAGGTTTATATCGAAGAATTTTTAGACTCCCAAAATAAACAAATTCGCAAACTTCTGTCTGAATTCCAGGTGACAACAACCCCTTCACATTTGTTGTGAAAAAGGCGAACACTCGCCGGTACATATTTAAGTAATGATTTTTTGAAAACCTTATGGCTACACACAACGGTTAGTATCAGAAATACAAACGATTCTTTGTGTTAGCTCAGGGCTATTTGAAAATCTAGTTAAATTAACTGACAAAATAGCTAAAGTTAGAACAGACATTGTTCTGAATGTTTGCAAGATTGATAAGCTCACAAGTTTAAATCCCGCACTGTCAACAAAACTATGAGAGGATCTGTCAATCCCATCATACCAAAAATAATTGCATTTCGTCAGCAAGTAGAGCAATTAAACAAAATATTCGCGAGAGATCACGTAGACAACCACAGACGCGATATTATAATTTATGGTAAAATACGTCTTATTCCCAAGAAAGAAAAGTCATTCTTATTCTGTTATCATTAGAAATTCAGTCAAAATACAAGAAAGTGTCGTTTTTTATGTTCATTCAACTATAACATAGAATCGGATGCTGCTATATTTGTGACAAACGAACCAACAGCCAAAAGCTCAAGTCACCTATTTTTATTTTATAAAAACCATGCATTTAAAATAGTTTTGATTGGATTCAGGTTCGGACGTCAGCGGTTTGTCCGTACCAAAAATGAATAAAAAATTAAATCCTGATTCATTACAGCAATTTGCAGCTAATAATTCTAAAATTCAACATGGTTATCTAGATTATTAAAAATCAATTTAGTATTACGAATAAAATTTAACTGGTAATTTTTAATTACCTACGTACCAATTCCAATAATTTGAACAGATTGCTTGGAAAACTTTGGACTGTTAGTTGACCTTAAATAGCGTAAATTAATCGATGGTATTATTAACCTTTCTTTACCTGGAATTTTAAATACTATTGATACTATTTCAGTAACATTAATTTCAAGTGATACATATTATCACAAATTATTATAAAATTTCCTAGAATTAACTAAATTAACACCGAAAATTCAACAGGCATGTTATTATACCGTTCATTACATTGAAATAACAGATCTACCCATCCACAGTAAACCTAGACGCTTAAGTCCAAGAACATATGAAGCTGTAGAACAAGAATTTCAATTTATGTTAAAGCAGGGTATCTGCCAACTTTTTTAAATCACCATGGTCGTCCCCACTTCATGTGATCACTAAGAGCTCGGGAAGTATTAGATCAGTAGAAGATTACAGGAAGTTAAAAGCAATTGCAAAACTTGATCAGTACCCGATTCTAAAATTCAAAATTTATCTCACAAGCAGCATAACAAAAATATTTTTTTCAAAAATGGATGTATTCCGAGCTTATTTTCCTATTCTAGTACATCCAGAAGATTTACAAAAAATTGTGTGCACGTCTTTCAGGATATTTGAATTTTCCTTTCTTAAGTTTTGGATTCAGTGGAGCAGCGCAGATTTTTCAGAGCTTTATGAATGAAATTCTGGGACATTTGTATATTTTTATGTTTACTTTGATGACGTTCTTTTCTCTAGTGAATCGAAAGAAGAAATAAAATAAAAGTTCACAGAATATTTGAAAATTAAATGAATTTTGTTTAACAGTAAATGTATCAAAATGCGTTTTTTGTGTTCCAGAAATTTCGTTTTTAGAACACTTATTCTCTAAAGATGGGACAAAACTATTATCGGATAAAGTAGAACCTATTGCAAAATACCCTAAGCCCATAACAGTTAAGTAATAGAGAATATTCCTCGGACTTCTACTTTTTTTCATCATTTTCTAACACGTGCAACTCAAATTAATATAGTATAAATGATTTCTTTAAAGGCTCAAAACGTAATGATAATTGTAACATTAATTGTGTTTGGACAGAACAGGCCATAAGCAAATTTAAAAAAATAAAAGGAAAATGCTACGGTGCTTGCGTATCCTAACGCTAATGTAAATTTAGTATTTCAAGTAGATACGTTCAAAACTTTGCCATTGTTGATGCCTTATTTCAAACGAAAGGTGAACATCTTCAGCCTTAGCATGTTTTTTCGCACAAGGTATCCGAAATTGAAAGATGCTATAACGCTTATGATAGGGAGTTGCTAGCAATTAGGTATATGCTCGAAGCATGAAATTTTATTTTATGCACGGACCACAAACCACTTACATACGCCTTTAAACAAAAGTTTGACAAGTGTTCACCCCAACAAGTCCGTCAATTAAATTTCATATCACAGTTTACAACAGATATACAGCACATAACGGGTTCAGAAAATATTACCGCAGATATGCCTTCAAGAATCAATTCTCAATACTAATGCCAAATCCAATAAATTACACTGAAATTGCAAAGCTCAAGAGAATGACTCAAAATTAAATAATCTGATAAATAATCCTTAAGGCTTAGAGATTAAAAAAGCAAATATGTGCCAAATTGAAACCTTGTTTTATATTGTGATATTTCCACTAAAAATGTTAGACCTTTCATTACAATATAATATCGGAAACAAGAATATTTAATACTATTCATAATGTATAACAACCCAGTATTAAACTAATAAATTAATACGCAGTAGATTTATTTGGCCTAACATAAATAGACGTTGCACCATTTTTTTCGAGGCAATGCATTCCATGCCAGAAATCTAAAGTTATTAGAGATACAAAATCTCCCAGATCGCAAGAGGGCGCTGAGCGTCGCTCTCACCTGTTTCTTTCCAGTTCCTGCAGTTTGGCAAGTTGAACTGCTACCAACCTATGATTGGCAAACCTATGTCAATGAAATTTAAATTCGTTCGCTCGAGAACACTTACCATATTTTTCTCACATGCTATCTACCACGGAGGCTTAATGACCGCCTTCTGCTACTTCTTTTTAGTTTTATTTTCTTAACTAACTTGTTGACGTTTAATATATAAAAGTGTCATGTTTAGTATGTTTGTGTTTAGACATTTAATGATTTACCATCACGTTCATATTTTTTTAAACTGCCCGCTGAATAGTTAATGCTCTTGCTTTTAATTTTATAGCGCATATGTTGGACTACCAACTTGATCATTGATAAGTTTAGTGTATCGGATTCCATTTTAAAATGTATATCTCGGTTGTAATATTATATATTTCGCGTGAAAATGTCACAGAGTGACAAATTGACCATTTTATCAAAACTAATTAATTGCATTTATCTAGTATTGTACTATAATTTACTATCATTAATAAATGCCATAAACTTATATTAATAAATTAAAAGCATGAAAATTGTGTCATTTGTAATTATTTTCTAGTAATACATTTTTCATAAACTTTGTTCATTGAATAAATAAAGGGAGATAAAAATTTTATCAAATTATAATTATAATATTAATTATTTTTTAATGAGTCATTATAAGGAATCACCTTTTAATTATTCATTCTACAGTAATACATTAGTGTATAAAAATTAAAGTAGAGATGTTTCTTCTAATATAATTTACAAAATAGACACAAATAATATCTCCAAAACTTAAAAATATGGGGAAAGTAAATTAAAAACATGGAAGAAGTTGGTTAAAAATAAATGGCAAATACCAATAAAAAGAGAATAATCAAAAAGAAATTCAAAAATATCAAGGATCTTCACTGAAAAATTAGATGCCAGCATAAATATGCGCTCAAGTGATTAGAAACAAAAATCCAGACATCAGTGTAAATATAAATACCACTGGCCAATTCCAAACCAATTATATCGCGATTTCATGCTTAGTATAATGTTGTACACAAGTTATTGAATCGGTATTATCCAATAGTCTGTTGCATGTCTTGCACAGTTTCTCCAGTTGTCAATTTCAACTCTCGCATATGACAATATATTGATCTTTCATTGTTATAGCTGAATAAATGACAATTAATAAATTCTTAAACAGCTGTTCTTGTTATTTAAAATGTTCACTAAACTTGCGTGAAATGATACTGTGAGTGTTTTCGAACTAAGCAACATCATAGATCACATTTCATCCACCATTTCAACTTCCAAATGATTCGATTCTGTTGAACTCATCTAGATATTATCAATAGAATTATATCTGTTAGGCTCATTACATTGAGAAAGCAACGTAACATTGTTTCACTGATTATAGTTCATTGCAACGCATAACAACTTTTTAAAAAATACTGAGTGCATCACCAGTATACTTACGCTCTTCTGATAATCTCTCATAAAAGTTTACATTCGGATACACCTTGAATTTTTGGCGATTTTTTGACGCCAAGATATTTGGCAAAATGGCAATATGATTATCGCAAAGTTACATAATTTGAATTCCTTAAGACACCATGGTTACAAGAAATTGAATTTTATTGCCAGTATTTATCTCGAATTTTTTTCACAAACAGAAGGGTAATCTGTAAGCAGTCTCTTGAATGGTTCCTGTATCCTTTCACGTCTGTTCTTTCGAAGGAAATGGCTGAGTTTTAAGATTCACGTTTTTAATTTGCTCATCAAAATATAGCAAATATTGGTAGAATTGATCTATTTCTAAGCCAATCACATATTGAAATTTAAAAAAAAATTAAATCAGATTTTCTCTATGATTCGATTTAATTTAGTAGAATTTCTAATTAATACTTTCTATTTAGTATTGAGAAAGCACACTAAGAATATATTCTCTCAGTAGTTTTTTGTGGTATTTAGGTAGTAGCGCTAAGGATCAGGATAAAAATATCTCATTTGATATGAGTTATATTGCGCTTACTACAAAACACAAGATCAAAATGAAATATTAAATTTTGATAGTTTCTGAAAAACTTTATAAAAATTGGTTTTGAAGATCCTATTTAAGCAAAATAAATTCAAATTAAACAGGCCAGTGTTTAAGAATAAGCCAATATAACTGAAAATGTCTTATGCGATATTTCTATGATACCTTTTTTTCATACTGTTTACTTTTTATGCGAAATCTAAAACTAATTCTATTCATATTTTATAAGCAAAAATGTTATTTTATAAAACAAATGAAAATTCTTCCTCTTATTAGCTGAATATGAACACTTGCCTCTTGATGACCTTGTTGCTTGCGCATTTGTCTGTGCCGAGGTTGGTTTTGAGCCTGCAGCCAGTCACATTTTCGGATATTCACTTATACTTGATTGTGAAGGCATGAGTTTAAATAGAGTAAGAAGATTTGCCTCACCTACTTTTCTCTATCGACTGATACTTGGAATGCAGGTAAGATTGGATGTCACGGAAAAATCTATCAGTTTAATATCATTTGTACAATTGTTGCTTATATTAGATTTATTTTTGTAGGAATATGTACCGATTCGAGTGAGGTCAATTCATATAATAAATGACCCATTTTACTCTCAAATTGTAATAAAATTACTTCGCACTTTTATGTCGGAAAAAATATACAAAAGAGTAAGTACTCAATATTTTTCTTAATGCTTACATCAAATTTCCTAAACGAGAGATTTAAATATCTTGAATTTTTAATTCCAGAAGGTTAGAGGATGTTTGTATATATATATATATATATATATATATATATATATATATATATATATATATATATATATATATATATATATATATATATATATATATATATATGTATATAATATATATTATTTAAATGAATTTTTCTATTTAAGTAGTTATAAATATATATAATATATATTTTAGTAAATATTTGAGAAAATATTTACCAAGCTTAAAATTACCATATTTCAGTTGAATCGATATCTTTACATAACAAATTTAAATTCTTTCAGGTGTAGAATGTTTTTGCTGATATTTTACGTAGAGTTAACGAATTTTAAAAACTCCAATAACACCTGCATCAGGTACAATTGTTGGTAGGTAATTACCGCCTTCGTACTGGAAATAATGTCTTTAATTTGTTTAGATGAAATCTTTTTAGTGATTTTAAAAAACAAAATGAATTTTTTGTATAAAACAGATTTTAATATGGGCATAATATATTATCTTATTTTCATGAATTAAAAGTGGTAAAATCATTTAAGGCAGTTCTTTTTCTTGCTGTTGCTGTTGCTAATCTCGGGACTATCCACAGGGCTATTCAATCCTTATGAATCCGAAGAGATGCAAAATATCTAAAAAATAGATGAGGTTCCCGGAGGACCTCGTCCTTGCCAAAATTCAAACATTGCAAAATATGAGCAGGGGAAATAATGTCAGATGTATACCAGTGGCACTCCGGGTACATTTTTTGACCGCGCTTGAAAATAAAGTGAAAATAAAGTGATCCCACAATGATTGACATCCTCCTTCAACAGCGGACCTGGCCAATGACTCTGCTTTTTTCTTTCTATCAGCCCCAACATGTGAAAGAATCCACTAAACATGTATGGTATGACTGGGTGAAAATCTGTCTAGTAGATTAAACACATCAAAGATAGCATTATCTCCAACAGTAACCCAGTTAGAGAGCTGTTGAATGGAAGTGCGACTGTCAGTCAAGATCCAAATGTCTTGGGGTGCAGCACATCAATTTTCGGACTTAGCGCCATAAAACCAACTAACCTAATATTTTAGAAACAATATTTCAATTTTGACTGACAGTCGCGCGCTTGTAATCAGTTTTTTTCTTATGAAACTTATGTGATAAAAATTTTTAAATGGCTTTATTTAAAACAAGTGAAATTTTGTCAGAAAGTTTGAAATTTCAGTATCTTAAAACAAGGTAATATCTTTCACATTACTTTCCTAGATTTATAAATATGAGAGCAATGATAATATTATATTAGATCAGAGGTGTCAAACTCAATTTCGCAAAGGGCCATTTATTAAATTCAGAATGTTTAGGCGGACCAGGTTCAAATCAAATAAAAAAATGTACTGAATTATTATAGCATTTTATTGATTTAATTATATAGTATATAATATATGTGTGATTGATAAAAATCATATCAAAGTTATAAAAGAGGGTAATTATTTTGAACTCGAGGATCCAGAAACTTGAATTCTCTTGTTTTTAATGAGCTCATTGATGACAGCTATCATATTCGTTGTAACTATTTTAAGAATTGATTGGAGACGTTCATTGGTAAGTCTTGTGCCATGTTAGTTCTTATTTACTTTTATGACGGAAAACATCTGCTCACATAAATAGGTGCTATCAAATATGCACAGAAAGCGTGCTGCATGTTTTTTTAATTTCGGGTATTTATCCAAACTCTTGAAGTATTGTGTATAAAATATAAGAGCGTTTGTCTCTTTAAATTATTCTTTCAAAATAAAATCTGATTATATAAAGATCTATTAACTCCATTTGCAAATGAACTGGTACCTGAGAAGCTTCAAAATTGAATGGATTGTTGAAAATTAGGAATTCCATTTCATTCATTTTATGGAAGACTTCAAAATGATTGTTGAATTCCATGATCAAATTTTGCAGAAGTTGAGAATATATATCCAATTATTTTTGGTTCACTGTGCCTCATAATTTTAAGTGGGGGGGGGGGAAATGATCCAAAATTTGATTTTTTACCTAATTTTCTCACAGCCTCACCTTTGTTTCAAAGGCGGCTTGAATACATTTGAGTGGCAATCAGATTTTTACCCTGTAACTTTGCATTCAGATCAGTCGAGTTTTTATTCATATCCACCAAAAAGGCACAATCAACCCTCCAGTCATTGTCATAATCAATTAGGTTGCCTTTTTCTAACATCAAAGCGTGAATAGAAACACGTAATGAAAAAAATCTTTCAAATTCTACTCCTCGACTGAGCAAGCTAACTTTGGTGAAATAAGGGACATCAGAAAACTTTTCATCTAAATCTTGTAAAACTTGCCTGAACTGTCAGTGATTTAATCCTCTGCTACTTATAAAATTTACTATTTTAATTATAGGCTGCAAATGACAGGATACATTTTTAAATGTTTGGACGCCATTGATTCCTGATGAATTATACAATGAAATCATACAAATTTCCTGACGTTTGTGTTTTAATCTAGTTACAATGCCTGAATGTTTGCCAGTCATGATTGAAGATTCATCCGTAATTGTACTGGTACATACATTCCAGTCGAGTTCATATTCTGCTATCAAATGTTCAATTGCAGAATAAATATTAGTTGCCGTTGTAATACCTGTTAATGGAACGCACTTTTATAATTCTTCAGTTATTTCACATTTACTATTAATACGTGGTATAAAAACAGCAATTTGAGCTGTATCAACAGGATTAGTGCTCTTGTCAACAGTCAGTAAAAAGTTTGTAAATTCCTTAATTTTCTCCTTCAGTTGAAGAACCCAAAATTTTGAGATAAATCATTTATTCATGAAGCAACAGTGTTTCTTGATAGCGAAATATTTTGAATTATTGACTTTTGAAATGGAAATGAGAAACATCGGCAAATTTCAACATTCTTTAATAAAATCATCATTTGTGAAAGGTTTTGATCTCTTCGCGATTTCTAATGCAATAATAAAACTTGATTTCAGGGGATCTTCACTCTCAGTATAAGTTTCAGTAAACATTGATTGTTGACCTTGAAGTT